>JAJTUR010000280.1:0-32011 GCA_021399475.1 Hyaloscypha finlandica
TGGACTAGTAAGGGTGGTTTCCACGGGAGTGTCGTTTGGTGATGTGCTGGACGTAGTATTTTCGCAGCTTTCTGCGGCCTCCTCCCCTTGGCTCACTAATGGAATGGCGCTTGGTGGCAGTCGCCCAGCGGCGTCGTCGGCAAGATCAGCCACAGATGCGCCGCCCAGAACTTTCAGTAGTGGAAGATCGAGAAGCAACTGTTTCGAGAACCAAGAACCGACAGTGACAGCCCCTAAGGAGTCAACACCTTGGTCTATGAGAGGGATGGCAGGGTGAACGCTCTCCCCGTCCGGAATTTGCAGTGCGATACGCAGCTTTTCTGATAGATTATCTGCGTTTTCATTAGCTTGGTATACTTCAAAGGGTTGGTAGATTTGTGCGCTTACCAATAACAATCTGTCGAACCTGATCCAGCGTAGTTGCCTGCTGCAGCTGTTCTTTCACTGAACCCTTGGCGCCAACTCCGGTCTCCCCAGTGTCTCCGCGCTGCTCGGGAATCTTGAAGTTTCCAACCCGAGCATCGTTGAAGAAAGTGATTCGGTCCTTGAGGGCAGGATCAAGTGCTGGGATACCCGTGGTCAACTCGACGTCCGCCATTTCGATCACAGTCTTTTCATGTTGCTCCCCGCTCTGATACTTTGTGAGCACCTGTCTCCCAGATACGACGGCCTCGGCAAACAATGTATGAAGTTCGTGTTCTTCAACCGAATCGAACATAAACCGGATTGCGTTGAAGTCTTCCTCAAGTTCGGCCCTGGTGACGAATCCGACACCGTAAACGGCTCCGATGTCAATAGTCGAACCCTGAATTTATTCATACCCATAATCAGCCGAGTTCTGCAGACGTTAGAGCTCACGGCAATATGGCCACATTGTATGAAAAAAAATCACGGTTGAAATTTCAACTTACTGCCAATCCGTTGGTCAACCGTTGCTGGGCCAAAGCCTGCAGGTAGGCATTTGCAGCACTGTAGTTTGCCTGGCCTGGATTACCCATCACTTCTACAATTGACGAAAACATGACGAAGAAGTCAAGTGCGTTGCTGCTGGCCGGGTCGGAAAACCTTTCATGGAGAATTTGTGCTCCCCGTACCTTGGGCTCTAAAACCATATTCATCGACTGGAGGTCCATGTTCTTGAGCATAACATCCTGGAGAACCAATGGCCCGAACGCAATGCCGGCCGTGGGCGGCAGCGTCAAATCCTTGAGCTTAGCCAATCCAGCGTCGACCGACTCTTCGTTAGCGACATCCCTAACAAAAATGTTCGTGTTAGAAAGCAAGAACGAGGTGTCGAAGAGGAATTTTGACTTCATCAACGTACATTGGCAATACGATAATCTTTCCACCCAAGGCTTCGACGTGAGCTATCCATCTGGGATCAACCCGAGGATTCCTGCTGGTCAGCACAACATATTTAGCACCGTGCAAGATCATCCACCGGGCCAGCGAGCGACCCATGTCTCCGGTAAGGCCGACAAGCAAGTATGTCTTGTCGTCAACAAAGAGCTTAGCAGAATCAACCGGGCGAATTTTCGCCGACAATCGCTTCTCCGCCTTCCAATCAATTAGGGTGAACAGGCCCACACGCCCATTAATCGAGTTGAAGAGCTGGTCCGCGGATAAGATTTCAACGGCATCTTTGCCGATAGTCCTGCCTGCTGCTGCAGTAACCAATTGTTCGACAATGCGTGCCTCTTGTTGTGAACCTTCGGACGAAGAGGCTGTACCGCGGACGACATAATCGAAACCATACTTGAAGCAACTAGGAGGAAGCACATTGGCCAAGCGGTGGCCAACCCCGACGGCTGTCTGGTTCACTGACATGTCAAAGAAAGCCGTGAGATTCGTCGGGAGCAGCTGCTTCAGCCGACCATTAGTTTCCCTGCCGTGCAAGCTGACCCAACGAGCGGAGCTTGGAGAGGAACCCCTCAAGCTCGCCGATGTTGTGGCAAAGTAAACTTGGACACCCCGTCTCTTGGCCTCCTCCAGGAAAGTGCCGATGCAAAAACTCGGTGGTTCGAAGACTAGAACCGATGCCATGGTGCCGAAATCTTCAATTCTGCGAAGAATTGTCTCGCCGATGAGAGTCGCTGCCACTGATGACAAGAGATCACTGTTGTCCTTATCCGCCATGTTGCTCGGCACAGCAAAGACATACCTTCTTGGGACTTGGACTATGGAGGCATTTTGCTCCGCAAGGCCTACCACAGACGCGCCACCAAGTGTGCTTCCCTGCACAACATAGAAGTATCCGAGGTGGCCCACACGTATAGCTTGTGAAAGAGCGTAACGAACACGTATGGTTGTGTTTTCGACTTTATGAGTGTCACCCAAAGACAGGAACGACTCAGCGGCTTCGAGATAGTACGACGATGACTTCGTTTGTTTCAAGGCAACAGGTGTCTTGGCAGGGTCAAAGTAGCCGAATACAGGGCGACGAGACGAATTCATGCGGTCATTCCTGGCCATGTCGTGCTTCAGGCGAGGGATCCAGGCACGGCCCTTGCACCAGTAGACTTCTGGCTCGTCAGTCCACGTCGATGATGCGACGAAGTCATCGTCGCTGTCCTCAAGACGAAGTAGTTGCTCGACCAAGAATTTAGTGTTCAGGTTCTTGGCGGAATCGACATCGATGATGCTCAGACCCCGGTCTGGGTGCTCTCGCCTGATGGATCTCAGCAACCCAATAGTGCTGGCCTGGTGTGGGTGATCAATCCAGGCACTTTCTGTGAGCCACAACATATTCCCGGCAAGGAAAAGGAGAGATTTGACGGCCTCGAACTTGTCCTCTTCTAGATGAGCAAAGATCTCCTCGTCGACCTCGGATAAAACAACAAAGGTGGACTTCGGCTGCAGGTCCGCCGAAGCAAGTTCATCAAGGCGGGCGACAGACTGGATAGATCTGTGTGGCAGAGCAGCAGTCAACTCTTTCATAATGCGTTGTGTCTCTGGGGACCTGCCGCCGACGAGGACCAGCGGCGGGTAGGATGTCTTGAGAGGAGCACATAGAGGATTATACAGCCCCTCGATCTTGGAATCCGTGGCGTATGTGCTGAAGACCGATGTGGGGAACAGGTTGGCATCCCGATCAAGAGTTCGACTCTCGATGCCCGAGAACCCGACACGCTTCAGAATGGTGTCCCACTGGTCAAATGAGACAAAAGGCTCCAAAACCCGGTCGTCTTCAACGCCAGCCCACCAGTCTGGGAACAACCCGAAAATAAAGCCGAGGCGGCTGTGCTCGCGGTGAGCGATCTCGAGGATGACCATGTGGCCACCTGGCTTAAGTAAAGACCTGGCATGTGCCATAGTCTCCTCAAGCTTAGGCGTAGCATGGAGGACATTGGATGCAATAATCAGATCGTAGGAGTGCTGCTTGAAGCCTTGTTCCGCTGGACTTCGGCGTATGTCAAGTGGTTCAAATTGCATACGCCCCTCCATGTCGAACTCGGCAAACTTCTCACGAGCCTGCTCGAAAAAACTTGTCGAGATGTCCGTGTAGGTGTAGCTGTTGAATCCTAGCTGCGGTGTCGATAGAATGTGCTTCGTAGCGCCGCCGGTACCCGCGCCTACAAGAAGAAATAACATGTCAGCAAATTGTTACAATCAACATAGATCCAATTTTTTGTTTTGTTCTTCGCTTACCAATTTCGAGAATATCCATAGATTGGAAACGATGAGCGATCTGGGCTACTAGATCCTGGGCGTAGTACAAGGCTGGACCGAAACTCAGCTTGTTGTTATAGAACTCGGTCAACAAGCCGTCGTGGTCCATAAGTTCGAATGGGCTCTGACCCTCCCGGGTTATCGAGAGCAAGTTCTCACCAACCCTTTGGACGAGGCGAACATGCGGGTGGTACGAGTTCCTGCCAAGGACTCAAGTCAGGCCAAAAGGTAATTTCAATAAGTCAGATAAGAAAAGGAACTATATACATACCTTTCATACATTTTCTGGATCCCAGCGTAATTGTCATCTTCCCAAGACGCATGGTACCACAGGTCGCGGCCACTGTGAGCCTCGGTCTGAATGTGCTTGAACCAGTCAATCTGTCTCTTTATGTGGGAGGCAGCGTTTTCGTAAACGGCACCGGTAACCTTGTCGAGGAAGGACTTGATGTAAAAGTAAACAATGCGCTCAATAATCGGTATGACCTCCCTATCTTGCTCGGTAGCCCAATGCGCTGGGTCATCCAGCAGCTTGTCTGGCGTGAGGGGATTCCAAAACCACTTGGCGAAGATCTGATGGTCTGTGGATGCGGTTGGGGGAGAGAAAGGTTTGAATACAATATTTTCAACTTGGAAAAGGGTCTTCTTCTCCGAATCGAACGCGGCAATGTCGCCGCTCAGAAAGTCGCCTTTATCGTACGTGTTGGTTGTGTTGAAAGCGAGCTCGTCTGCACCAGACTCAGCAGTCGATAGACAGAGCGAAGGAACCAAAGCGATTTTGTCGATATGAGTGGGGACATATAGTGTGCGGAGACGCCGATCGCCTGGTGAGGAGTAGGCCCCGATGACGGTCTGGAAAGCGATATCCAAGGGTGCCGGGTGCAGCAGCAGAAGCTGGTTGCGTACTGTGTCTTCCAGTTTGAGGAAAGTAAATGTGCCGCTGGCTTTCGTATCAGCCCTTCTCATGGTTTGCAGGCGGCGGAAGTCCTTGCTATAATCATAACCCATCAGGTCAAGTTCTTTGTAAAAGGACTTGATATTGACCCTGTTCATTTGGGGGTGCTCTTCCTCTGGTGGTGGCAAGATCAGCTTGCTGCCAGGCGACGATGACTTGTCAGCTACCGTGATGATGATCTCTCCTTTTGCCGAAGTCGAAAGTTCACTCTCCTTGGCCAGACACGAGTCGATAAAAAACTTGAGTATTACGATGCCATCCTCGCCAGGCTCGCTGGTGACATTGGCCGAGAGCTGGAGCTCAACCAAACTGTTTCCATCTTCAAATACGACAGCCTTGTCGATGCTCATGTTCAGGATTTCGAGGAGCTGTACTTCGACGCCATGGTCATCAGCCACAAGCATGGCAGCCTCCATTGCCATAATTATATACCCGGCGGCGGGGAAGATAGTTCGTCCTTGGAGAGCATGACCATCCAGCCATTCAAGGTCGCGTGGTCTGACGAAATTGGTCCACTGAAATGTTGATGCGGTGGACGACAGCTTTCCTAGCAAGAGATGAGGATATTGCCCGCGAAGGTGCTGACGGGTAGAGCGTGACTCAGTCCAGTAGCGACGAGAATGATCCCAGGGATATGATGGCAGCATCTTCGCTAGACTCTGGAAAGGTTGCTGAGGCGAGACTTGTTTTACGAAACCGATGGCATCGAGACTCGGGATACCAAAACGCTCCCAGAGGAATCCAAGGGCTCGTGCAAAAGCGTCCATGTCGTTACCTCCTCGCTCCAAGCATCCTGTATACGGAAAATCTGTCCTATTAAGGGCATGTTTGACAGTGGCAAGGCAAGGTCCCTTGAGAGCAGCGTGGCAGCCCACTTCAACACCAACTTGTAGCCCACGACAGGTTACGGCGGTTTTCTGGATCGCCTGGGAGAAAAGGACGGGAGATACAAGGTTATCCTTCCAATAAAGGGCTGTCACATCCTCTGGAGCCATCTCTTTGTTGCTCTCGTGGACAGATGAATACCAGACAACGCTGGTATGTGCCGGTTTGGCATCGGCAACGGCACAGCCACATTCAATCAGCATCTGAACGTAGGGCGCTGCGCAGGGAAGCATATGGTGCGAGTGGTAGGCCTTGTCCACCTTCAGAAGCCTTGCGAAAGTGGATTCGTCCTCCAAAACATCTTGCACGTGCTGAATTGCATCCATATCACCAGAGATAGTTACACTATCGGGTGAGTTGCTGGCGGCAACGCAGACTCGCCCTTCGAAGACCTCAAGTTCGCAAAGTTCCTTTGCATCGTCATAAGACATGCCTGCCGCTAACATAGCACCGCCCTGTCCACTCGGTGAAGATGCATGCTCCGCGGAGACGATTCCACGAAGATAAGCGGTCCGAATAGCTTGAGCGGGACTGATGAATCCTGCTGCAAAAGCACAAGCAATTTCGCCGGAACTGTGGCCGACAATCGCACTGAATTGTATACCCGCAGCAGAAAGAAGTCGAATCAGTACAATCTGTACAGCGCAGCACAGTGGCTGCGAGAAGCTTGCATGCCTGACATTAGACGCCTCGCCCTCAAGTAGCAACTGGTCGTGCAATGTCCACGATGGTCGGTACTTCTCTGGGAGTGTTTTCAGCGCTTCGTCCAGCTCTTCGATAATAGTTGCCGCGAACGACATGCCAACCAGAAGCTCCTTCAGCATGCCTGGCCATTGCGCGCCCTGTCCTGTGAAGACGCCCAGTACGCGAGGCTTACCCTTGACATCGGTGGTGAAGTCAGTCAAGACGTTACCATCCTCAATGGCAGCCTCTAGAGCGAGTCGGAGGGTCTCTTTGTTGTGTCCGGCGACAGCGCGACGAAATGGCAAAATTGATCGCTCCTCGAGCAAGGTGCATGCTAGATCTTGCAGGTTGGTTTGTTGTGTGTCGATAAATCGAAGCATGCTTTCCAGCGTGCATTTCATGGCCTTCTGTGATTTCGCTGAAAGAACAAGAGGCAGGCAGGATGTGTCTGTTTCTGCGGTAGTTTCAGTTGAGGTAGTGCTCTGACTTGGGTCCAAGTACTCTTCTACGATCGCATGCGCATTGGTTCCACCAAAACCTTTGTGACGAACATGTGTTAGCTGCGCATTCTATCTGTTATTGCTGGAGAGGGGGGCGTATTGCTCACCAAATGAGTTCACACTGACTCTGCGAGGCTGGCCAGGCGCAACCGTCGGCCAAGGGAGAGCCTCCGTCGTAATTTCCAGATGCTTATAGAAAGGGGCTACGCGAGGGCTCAGTTTGTTGAATAGCAGGTTTGGCGGAACCACACCGTGCTGTACAGCCAAGGAAGCCTTCAGCAGGCCAGCAATACCGGCAGTGCCTTCAGTGTGACCGACGACTGTCTTGATGCTTCCAACAAACAGCGGATCATCGCCTGCATTCTTGTCATCCGATCCCTCTTTGTGTCCAAAGAAGGCTGATGCGATGGCATTCGCTTCTTGTGGGTCTCCAGCTGGTGTACCTGTTCCTACAATGGCGCCACGTTAAATTGGAGTACAGACACCTCAAGATGTTGAGGATATTTCCTACCATGAGCTTCAAAGAACTGGCAGCGTTCCTCAGGGTTCGTAATATCTAGCCCTGCTCTGGCATACGTGGCACGAATAAGCGCCTCTTGGGCGTTGTGGTCAGGCATTGTGATGCCCGTTGTACGTCCGTCTTGGTTGATTCCAGTCTCCCTGACGACACATTCAATCATATCGCCGTCTTTCAAAGCTTGGCTCAAAGTTTTGAGGATTACGGAGCACACTGCCTCCTAGAAGAGCAACTCTATTAGCATTGTCCACACCTCGCGGCCAAGAATCAATCGAGAGGTGATAACATACTCCTCTGGCATAACCATCAGCACCAGCATCCCACATACGGGATCTGCCTGTGGGTGACAGCATGTTCAGCTTGCTCTCGAGTACAAAAGTCATAGGTCCCAAGATCAAGTTGGCGCCAGCGGCAACAGCCATGTTGCTTTGTCCACTGCGAAGCTGCTGCACGGCAAGATGCACGGCAGCCAAAGATGAGCTGCATGCCGTATCAATTGTCATCTGTGTCAAACAAATTAGTTTAGCATTCTGAAATCACTACTCAATTACAGCTAAGCCTGGATTGAAGAACTTACACTTGGGCCATGCCAATCGAAAAAGTACGAGATGCGATTCGAGGCAATACTCACGGCTACTCCCGTGGCGGAGTAAGTGGGAATACTCTCTAAGTCGCGTGTCGAAATGGTCTCGTAGTCATGCGTCATCATGCCAACATAAACAGCCGTGGATGACCCTTGAAGATCCTGAATCCGCATTCCCGCGTTCGATACAGCCTCATACACTGTCTCTAGCAGGAGCCGCTGCTGAGGGTCCATGCTCTCAGCCTCTCCAGCTTGGATGTTGAAAAAAGGCGCATCAAAGGCGTGCAAGTCTTCCTGCAGGAAATATGCGTAAGGTGCGTTTGTGCGTCCATGGTGAGTGCCGTCTTGGTGATAAAATGTGTCAACATCGAACCTTTCTTTTGGAATCTTGCTCTGCACATCGCGAGGCGCCTTCAGAAGGTCCCATAACTTAGAGGGCGTGTTCGCAACCCCCGGGAAGCGGCATCCACTCCCGACAATCACCACCGGCTCGTTTGGGTAGTTCCTCTGGGCCATGGCGATGTCAACTGACACTTCGCTGAGCTCTCGTTGTATTAATTCACTGGCCAATTGGGGAACTGCTGTTGGGTTAACGAATGCACTGATAATAAGGCTGAAGCAAAGTACCTAGCGGATAGATCTGAGGGGAGGGCTGTTTTCAAACAGCCCCACTTGGCCGAACGCATGGCACGATCTCGTTCCACTTATAACTACGTACCTATTTACATGAACATTTAAATGTTGCCAAAGAGCCACCAAGTCGCAGTTTCGGTTAACCCATACGTGTATCGACCTGCTTATCAAAGCAGAAACTAGGCATATGAACACTCTGTGTGGGACCGTCGGCATGATTCGGCGCCCTCAACAGAAGCTACTCTCAGCCGCCGGTATTATTCGGCGAAATGTTTAGATATATTTTTCGTTAATGTACCGCCTTTGAATTTGTGACACACAAGCCCAAGTATTTCAGATCCTTGTGCCATACTTTAGCTTTGCAACATTCCTTCTTGCGTCAGTCGCACATTCCATCGATCGGTCGCGATGCTGGTCCGCTCTCTTGTGGAGAGCCTTGGGCGCTCCCGAGTGGACTCGTGGACAGACATGCAACAGCGCATCCCCAGGCCGTTGTCTTCTGTGCCACCTTATGCAGTGCTGATTTTGGGACTCTTTATAGCTGTTCTTCTTTTTCGTGGCAAAAAATCCAGGCTGCGAGTCTACAACCCTAAAAAATGGTGGGAGCTCACAAACATGAGGTCCAGGCGGGAGTTTGATACCCATGGGCCAAACTGGATCGAAGCTTGGTTCTCACAGAACAATGAGCCTATCCGCTTCGTTGTCGACTCAGGATACTGTTCAATTCTTCCATCTTCTATGGCTGACGAGTTCCGGAAAATGAAAGGACTATGCATGTACAAGTTTTTGGCAACCGTAAGATACTTCCCCATGCCCCATCTTTCTTTTCCCGCCTTGTAAGGTGTCTCTAATGGTTTGGCGGGTATAGGACTTTCACTCTCATCTACCCGGTTTTGATGGGTTTAAAGAGGTAACCCGGGATGCACATCTTGCCACCAAAGTTGTTTTGGGCCAATTCCAGACACAGGCCAATAAATACACAGTGCCACTGTCTGCCAAAGCCAAAACTGCCATCTCAGATGTGATGGGTGACAACACAGGTATGTGATCCCCACATTCAACAGCCTCTCTTTTCTTCTCCCTTTCTTCCTATTGAAGGGGTTCGTTCTTCCTTGTTCCTTAGCTAAATGATTGACTAACATGGGTATTGCTACAATAGAATGGCACTCGGCACATTTCTATAACCAGGGATTGGACTTGATCGTACGCACAGTGGAATTTATCATGGTTGGGGAAGAGCTGAGCAGCAATCCAGAGTGGTTAGACATTTCAAAGAACCACGCCTTGACGATGGCTGTCCACGCTCGCCAACTTCGTTTATGGCCCAAAGCGTTGCGACCTTTCGTCCACTACCTCAGCCCCTAGGCAAGAAGCTTCGCGATCAAGTGAACAAAACACGTATTCTCTTCGAGCCTGTTATACAGAAACGACGCGCGGAAAGAGCAGAATGTTTGGCAAAGGGTGTGGACCCCCCGGTTTATATTGATTCGATACAGTGGTTCGAAGAAGCGGCTAATGGCGATTGGTAGTAAGTGTCCCCTACTTCTCAGAACGCTACTCCGTCTGGTTCTCGTCAAGGACTTCCCGGTTGTACCGTCTCAGCCTTGGGAACGCAATTCTAACAGATACTAGCGATGCCGCCGGCGCTCAACTCGCCATGCACTTCGCCGGTATCTATGCGACATCAGATCTTCTCATTGGCTCTCTTGTAGATATTTTCAGACACCCGGATCTAATTGAGCCCTTGCGCGAGGAGATTCGCACCTGCATCTCAAAAGGGGGCTGGACACCCGCCTCATTGTACAAGATGAAGCTCCTCGACAGTTGTATGAAGGAGACGCAGCGCATCAAGCCAGTTGAGTGCGCCACCATGCGCAGCTACGCTCTTCGGGACGTTACTTTCTCCAACGGTACCTTCATCCCCAAAGGCGAGCTGGTGGCTGTGGCAGCAGATCGTATGAATAACCCGAAGGTTTGGGAAGAGCCGAAAAAGTACGACCCATACAGGTTTATGCGAATGCGCAAAGACCCAGAGAAAGCCGCAAGCGCCCAGTTGGAGAATACTAGCGTTGACCACGTTGGCTTTGGTTGGAACCCGAGGGCCTGCCCCGGCCGTTTCTTTGCTGCGAAAGAGGTCAAAATCTTGTTGGCTCATCTGTTGATTCAGTATGACTTCAAGCCTGTGCCTGGGGACAATCTTGAGCTTTTCCGCCACTCCTTCAGTGTCCGGATCCATCCCGCTACAAGGCTCATGGTGCGGCGGCGTGATGAGGAACTCCATGTCCCTAGTCATTTGTAGATAATTCGTTAGGTAGGTCTTCAAGCGCTATAGTGAAGCAGCAATAACAGAGAACTTCTACTTGCAGTAGCGTGTTAAATGGTGCTAGTATTCCCATTATATTTTACTTCCCAATTTCTTTCAGCACAGCAATAGAACATACCAAAAGTATGTCTATAAATCTAAAGTGTGGAGTTTTTATGTCTTTCCGGCCGGGGAATACAGCCTCTGCAGCCTCCCCGCGGCGCCGGCTGGAACTCAGGTTAATTCAATTAGAGTGTTGTTAAGCCGATGCAGGCACGTAGTCGCAAGAAATTGCATCGGCGCGTCGGGGCGTAGTCACTTGGAGGCTAGTATATTAAATGGGTAGACATGCGGGAAGTCAACTAAATCCACCACGGCCCAGACCCAGTGCGAAGAGTATGATATATTTTGGACAAACACTTGCTGAATTCACGAGTACCCAAAATTCTCAACCATGAAAGACAAACTATTTAGGTACTTGTGAGTATATGGCCTTCTCAAAAGCCTGAGTGAGACTTCGACATATTGGGTCATTCCAAGGCTCAAGCTGGAATGTAGCGAGGGTGCAAAGGCCGACGGCATGGTCGATTTGCTGTAAGTGGTGGGGAAAAGTTGTCAGCGCATCGAGCGATGTTTGAAGATCATATGGGAGACGTACCCAGATAATATTTGGACCACCACCCAAGGTCATTGATCCTTTACGCCGCCACTTGTCTCCGTCGAGGTCCTCCATAGGGATGATACCACCAAGCCCAAAATTTCGCCTTAGCCCTGTCATGGGCATAGGCCCGCCATAGTTGATTTGCGTAGCCGAGTCCATGTGATCATTCATTTGTTTTTCAAGTCTCTCGTCGAGAGCAGGCCGGAACATTAGATGGACCGTTTCAGGTTTCAGGAGGACACCATCATTCCTCAGCAAGGAGTACAGGACCTTCATGTATGAATTTGGACTGGTAAAAATGCCCTGACCTCCAAAGCACTCATCACCGTCCTGGCGGAAATAGACCGTGTCGTCGTACCTGAGTTTGCTATCAACCTTGCTGCGTTGTGTCTGGTCCGCTCGGCGGGCCAGTAAGTCGGGGCGCTGCTGAAGTTTGAAGGTCATATCGATGATATCTAAGGGGTCGCACAGGTTCTCTTGCATGTATCTCTCCAAATCCATACCTGTGGCTCGTTCTATCAGCCTGCCGGCCCAGTCGAGATTTGAACCGTACATCCACTCAGCACCTGGGTCGTTCACGGGTGGTGGTGCTAGCCGGCTCTGGATTCCGAATTTGTCGGCTGACGGTAGGTACCCCTTGGCCATGTACTGCTGCAGGAGAGGATTGATCAATACGTACGAGAGACCCGATGTGTGCGTCAAGAGATGTCTTTATTTTCAAATGATGATTTTCCAAAAGTCAGCAAACAATTGCCAATTCTGGTAAACACACGGTGAGATGATGTACCAACCTTAGAGTAATAATTCCGTCGCGATCCCTCATGATTGCTTTCCCAACATCGTCGAAACCAGCCAGTATCTTCATGCTTGTCAAGTCGGGAACAAACTTTTCGACATTTTCATCCAAGTCGATAAGACCTCGCTCCACACATTGCAGCGCCATGATTGTGGTGAGGAGCTTGGTCGCGCTGGCGAACCGCATTGGCGTGTCTACCTCCATTGGAGGTAGTCTCCGGGTCTCATCACGCCTCACCGTCCTGGACCCGAAGCAGCGCGCATAGTCAATGGTCCCTTTTGCAAACACTCTGCTGTTGAGTTACTGTTCAAATACGAGGCTTGCAGTGTCTCAAGTTGGGAACCTTCTAATCCACCCTAAGAACGTACCGGTAGAGTCCTTTGCCATGATAACAGCCCCCGGAATATTACCAGACTTTACGGCCGACATGAATGCTGATTCCATAACTGAGATCATGTTTTGTTCCGCGGTTGCACAACTATTAACAGGAATATTCCCCATTGTTTTGTTGGGCTACTAGCCAATGAGAGTCGCTTCGAAGATGGATGTGTGGGCGCCCTGAGAATAGGTAACGAGGCTTCAGGTGGCAGAATGCGTAGAGGGTTCAAACGATTCAATTTGACAGCTTCACAAAACCAGGTTTCAACGACAGGCTTGACTTGGGCTTGCACATCAGCAAGCCTGGCGCTGAGCACGTGTTTTACTAATTACATACTCTTTGGTACCTAGGCACCTTATGAGACGGATATTACGGTGTGTTTCGGGATTATAACCCTTGATTCGTGTGTGCTGCAATGTGCATTCTAACCTTATCTTCGAAGATCATAGCATAAAGTAATGAGATCACAGGGCATTTGTGGGTTAACAGCACTTCAGTGCGGCAGTGCCTGTTTTTAGTGCGTTCGGTCACTAGTTGCCCTATAATTCTACGCCATTGCCCTAAAACACGCTACAAGACAGGGGCAAGAGGTACCTCGCTAAAGAGCCCGTAACTCCTTCGTACTTATTTACGAGGTTAGTGTCCAAGCGGTATTATTGATCCGCCGGTAGCATTTTTTACCCCTGAAAATTTTCTAATAAAGAGGGTGGACACATCGGATTGGATGCCTGTACGTGCAGCTATATGTCGGAGACGGGTGTTGCTACCGTGAACGCACGTGCATACCCTGCTCTTAAACTTTTAGGTGTAAAAGCCTCTATGGCAACAGCACGGCGACATATGATCTACGTACAGGCGTCCAATCCGATGTGTCCACCCTCTTTACTTTGCAAATGTCTCACAGCACATCCTGAGATTTGATTAGGGCCTATAGCCTGGAGTCATGGCGTCTTAAAGCGGGCATAGCTCCCTGAGATTGTGCCTTGAGGATGCCGAGGGCATGAATGCCCTGTAATCCCGTCACTTTATGCCGTGATCTTCGCACAGACATTCGATAGTCTACTGTTGTAAGCAACTGTTTTTGTAACCGATTGTCTACCTCTGAATAAAACAACCACTGAGGTCTGCAATTTGCCAGCCTGTTGTGCATGACGTAAAGCTCCCTATCAAATATGTAATAATACCGCCCGTCTCTACTACCGTCAGTACGGCTACCGGCCCGTAGGTAATCGGCGTAATTCGGGATTAACTGGTTGAAAACGGACCCCGGTCATTTTTGTCCACAAGGGCAGGTGCCGGAGTCGCACTAAAGGAGTCTAAAATCTCGGTATCATTTTACTGTATCAGGGAAAGCGGCTAGTAGGCTAAATTGGCCCCCTTCGGTGTTTCGTCAAGATAACGAATATGTCACTCATGTTGCATAATAAGGGGGTCTAATGCCGATGTGCCCCTTCACCCTATTGCTTATTGTAGTAATCCATGTCTAGAATCCAGCGGATGTTAATAAGGCAGGATATGCATTCACTGAGAATGATAGTATCGCTGTAAAGGAAGGTTAATTACATTCTTGCTAGAGGTATCGTTGTTTCTATGTATGCCGAGGCCCACTTCGTATAATTTCGGCATCAAGACTCGGACTTGCAGGGCTGGGTGAGGTATGCTGTAACAACCAGCTTACTCGCTGAGTACAGTTTGACTTGTGGCAACCAGAACCTGCCTCATGGTTCTCGTATTACCCGACCGTCCACACGTGACTCTGCCCGTTCTGTGAACTACTCCTTGCGCTAGGTAGTAGGCTGAGAATACCCAGTACTCGCCATTGAAGCTGAGGCGATTCTGGACACAGTACTGAAAATTCCTATAGCTACCGTAAGTGAACTTACTTGGCCTTTATCGCAAAATATCCAGGTCTTACTCATTTTAATTGTATAGCATATCGACAAACAACATGTCGACCTCGGGTCAAGCTTGCACCCCTACCCCTATTGCCACAGTTGGCATGGGATGCAGGTTCTCTGGCGATGCAACAAACCCGCAAAAGCTATGGAAACTGCTCGAACAAGGACGAAGCACCTGGTCCAAGATACCTTCCTCGAGATTTAATGTGAGCGGAGTATACCACCCTGATGGACAGAGGGTTGGTTCGGTACGTTTTTCCTTCTTGACTTTCACAGCTGCCGAACTAGAGGTGCCGCTATTTGGGAACACGTTTGCTAACTCCAGAAAAATTTCCCCTAGACTCATGTAAAGGGCGGGCATTTTATGGACGAAGATCCTGCTCTGTTTGATGCTTCATTTTTCAACATGACCACAGAGGTCGCTAGGGTATGAATACCTACCTTATGTACGATATGAATAGCGACAAGAATCTGATTCATAGGAAGGATATGGATCCACAACATCGCCTGATGCTCGAGATTGTCTATGAGGCTCTTGAAAGTGGTATGTACCTAGGTATTGAAGTACCTTTGGCAAGTAAAGTGTTAACGCTTATTCTTAGCCGGCGTTCCTCTCGAAAGTGTTGCAGGGACTAATACTGCTGTATTTCGCGGTGTCATGTACCAAGACTATCATGATTCGCTCAACCGCGACCCGAAGGCTCTGCCCCGTTATTTCATAACAGGCAATGCGGGCGCGATGGTGGCAAACCGCATATCGCATTTTTTCGACCTGCGTGGCCCCAGCGTTACTATCGATACTGCCTGTTCAACCTCACTGACTGCTGTTCACCTGGCGTGTCAAAGCTTGCGTGCGGGAGAGTCAGATATGGCCATTGTGGTGGGCGCAAACCTGATGCTGAACTCCGATGTCTTCGTGACCATGTCCAATCTTGGGTGAGACTAGCCCTTCCCGTATGCTTGTCCAGCAATGTAGAATAAGGGTGTCGTCTAATTCTGGTTTAGTTTTCTGTCACCTGATGGTATCTCGTATGCATTCGATTCTCGTGCCAACGGTTACGGTCGTGGGGAAGGAATAGCCGCCATAGTGTTGAAACCCCTCCCAAAGGCCTTGGCCGATCACGATCCTGTCAGAGTCATCATCCGAGAGACAGCGCTTAATCAAGATGGAAAAACACCTGCCATCACTGCGCCCAACGACGTGGCACAAGAGAAGCTCATCCGAGATTGCTATGACAAAGCTGGCATCGACATATCGCAAACATTGTACGTTGAGGCTCATGGAACCGGAACGCCCACAGGCGATCCCTTGGAGGTTTCAGCAATATCGAGGGCTTTCCAGGGCCAGCCCCTGCATATTGGCTCTATCAAATCAAGTATTGGACATGTAGAAGCTGCTAGTGGTCTTGCCGGTATCATCAAAATAGCTTTATCTCTGGAGAAGGGGGTGATGCCGCCTAATCCCCGGTTTTTGCGACCCAGCAAGAAACTGATGCTTGAGAAGAAAAACATCAAGGTTCGGTCCTCTATTTATGCGAATGCTCCCCCTCTCTTAGCCCTGCAAGGCTAACATCCAAAAGCTTCCCTCAAGTGTCCAAAAATGGCCTTTGAAGGATGGTATCCGTCGCGCATCTGTCAACAACTTCGGTTTCGGCGGCTCCAACGCCCATGTCATTCTCGAGGGACATAACGCGGACTCTCGAAATCAAACCAACGGATTTGCAATGGCTGATGCAAGCCTCAACCGAGCTCGCATTTACGTTCTCAGTGCGAAAGATGAGCAGGCTTGCCAGCGCATGATATTGAATCTGCGGGACTACATCGGAGACGCCGATTCGACTGAGGAGAGCTCCTTCCTCCCTAGCCTTGCATATACTCTCGGCTCTCGTCGCTCGGTTTTACCCTGGACAGCTGTTTTTGCAGCTGACAACCTCAATAGCATGTTGTCCACTCTAGAAGGCGACCAACTTCGCCCCAGAAGATCTGGCAAAGAGGTCCGCGTTGGTTGGGTGTTCACCGGCCAGGGGGCGCAATGGTATGCTATGGGCCGGGAGCTGTTCGATACTTACCCGGTCTTCAAAGATGCTGTCCTTGAATGTGACGGTTACATCAAGGAAATGGGGGCAAAGTGGACAATTATGGGTAAGTTTCAACTATCCAAGAAAAAGGGTCTTCAAGTTGATTGACAGTAATACTAAACCGAACAGATGAGCTTCATCGCGACGAGGTGGCGACCCGAGTGAATGATGCCGAGTTCAGCCTACCACTGTCAACCACCATCCAGATTGCAGTCGTACGTCTGCTCTGGTCATGGGGAATTCGGCCGACAGGGATTACTAGTCATTCGAGCGGAGAAACTGCGGCAGCTTTCGCAGCTGGCGTCTTGTCGGCTCGATCTGCGATCAGGGTGACTTACATCCGGGGCGTATTAACAACTAAGGCCAAGTCAGCATCCGGCCCCAATGGTGGGATGATTGCCGTAGGCCTAGGACGCAGTGAGGCTAATGGCTATATCTCACGTGTCGTTGGCGACAATAAATCCAGGTGTTTGGTGGTGGCATGCGTCAACAGCCCGTCCAGCGTGACTGTCTCGGGCGACCTGCCTGCCCTTGCGGAGCTTGAGCAGCTGTTACATGCCAACAGCGTCTTCGCCAGGAAGCTCAAAGTCACCGAAGCCTTCCATTCCAGTCACATGAAGCCGATGGCAGATGAATTTGCAATGTCGCTGGTTGGTTTGCTTGGGTCGAACAACAGCGACAAGACGGCATCTAGTTCAGTGATTTATTCATCCCCCAAAACTGGAGGACGTATGGACAGTCTGGAACCTTTGTTGAGCCCCAGCCACTGGACGGATAGTATGCTCCACACTGTGGAGTTCGAGTCTTCCTTGCGCGAGATGTGCTGGGACCCGGAGAAGAAAGCTCAATGTGTCGATGTGGTTGTTGAAATAGGACCTCATGGAGCACTAGGTGGACCTATCAAGCAAATATTGCAGCTGCCGGAGCTTGCGGGAGCGGACATCTCCTATCTCAGTTGCCTTTCTCGAGGGAAAAGCGCCGTGAACACCATGCATCACGTTGCCATTGCGCTGACGGGGCATGGTAATCGCCTCGACCTGGACGCCATTAACTTTCCCCACGGTCGAAATGACACCGAAGTCAAGGTGCTTCACGATCTGCCAGCATACCCTTGGAGTCATCAACTTCGATACTGGAGGGAGCCGCGCAACAACCGAGCTCTCAGGCAGAACGAGCATCCGCCTCACCAACTCATAGGGTCGCGAGATCCTCTGTCGCCCCTATTCGCACCAACCTGGGCACACACGTTCCGAATGTCTGATATTCCGTGGGTGCGGGATCACGTCGTAGGTTCTGACATCGTTTTCCCTGGCGCCGGATTCATCACCATGGCCATCGATGGAATGTCTCAAGCTCATCAACCAAATCCTGAGGACAATATATTCTTTAGTCTGCGGGATATCGAGCTCACACAGGCTCTCATACTACCTGCCGATACAGAATCAGAGGCTGACTTGCGCCTGACCATCCGTTCTTGCGATGAAAAGTCCCTAGGCATCAAGGGATGGCACGACTTTGCTGTTCACTCGATCTCTGGAGATAAGGACACCTGGATCGAGCATTGTACTGGACTGATCCGGCTTGAGAAGCACAACCAAACGAGTTTGGATGGTTCGAAGTTGCCGGCCCTGAAAATGTTGGATCCAGCGACGTATAGCCGCAAGACAGATCCGAAGAGCCTTTGGGAGTCTTTGCACGAGACAGGAATATGTCATGGCTCCCTCTTCCAGAACATCACGCGGATTCAGAGCAGCGGACGGTACTCCCTCTGCACCTTCGAAGTCGCTGATACAGCCTCTGCCATGCCATACTCTTACGAAAGTCAGCATACAGTGCACCCGACTACGCTGGACTCGGTTATCCAGGCGGCATACGCTCCAATTGTCTCAACGGGCACAAGGTTAAAAGCCGCTCTGGTACCAAGACGACTGAAGAAGTTGAAAGTATCATCTAACCTCTGCGACTTCGAGGCCGGCTCTGTGCTGAGGGCGCAAGCCTGTATGAAGAGCCAGAGTTCTCAATCATTTTCTGCAGACTTGGTTGTGTTCGATGGCTTGGCTGGCGGCGACGGCCCTTCTACTCCAGACGTACTGATCGAGATTGAAGGCCTTGCCTTCCAGTCCCTCGGAATCAGTCTCGCGGACCAAAGGCTGGAATCGAATGACAATGGGAATACTTGTAGCTCTTGGTCATGGGTGCCGGACATCACGTTAATGGATTTCGACCGACTGAAGAATCAGTTGAGTGCTGATGCTGAGCCACGGGAAATGGATCTCATGATGGACCTCCGGCGGTGCACGATTCACTTCATGAAGAAAGCTGTGGAACAGCTGACGGTCTATGATCTCGAGCAACTAGATGGCCACTGGATGAAATTCTATAACTGGATGAAAGTACAGCTTGCGCTTGCGAGCCAGAACCGGTTGGGCCCAGACAGCTCCAACTGGCTACTCGATGATGCCGAGCAGAAAGCCAGCATAAAAACCAAGGTTGCGGAAGGCAGCGTCAACGGCGAAATGATTTCTCGTTTGGGACCTGAGCTACTTTCAATGATACGCGGCCAGGTAGAGCCACTCGAACTCATGATGGAGGGGCGACTTTTGTCCAGATACTATGTCGAGGCGCTTAAGTGGAAACGATCCAACACACAGGCGAGCGAGCTCATCAAGCTACTCGCACACAAAAACCCCCGGTCCCACGTTCTGGAGGTAGGAGGTGGGACAGGAGGCTGCACAGAGCTCATCTTGAGTGCTCTGGGAGACGCTAAGCCCGTGGATCGTTATGACTTCACCGATGTTTCTGCCGGGTTTTTCGAACCTGTGCGTGAGCGATTTGCAGACTGGCAAGACGTGATGACATACCGCACTCTGGATATCGAGAAAGACCCAGCGGGTCAAGGTTTCCAATGCGGCACCTACGATATCGTCGTAGCTTGCCAGGTCCTGCACGCAACCACTAACATAAAGCGAACATTAAGCCACGTCCGGAAACTGCTCAAACCAGGAGGAAAGCTCGTCCTGGTTGAGACCACCAATGATCAATTGGACTTGTTCTTCACTTTCGGGCTGTTGCCAGGTTGGTGGCTCAGTGAAGAAAAGGAGCGCCAGTTTACGCCATCGCTCACCCTTGACTTATGGCACACCATGCTGAGTACAAGTGGCTTCAATGGTGTGGAGTTCGAAGTCCGTGACTGCAATGACACGGACTTCTACATGATCAGCACAATCATGTCCACAGCCACAGCCGAGACCGTGCCAGCTGATGCGGACTTGTCCTCAGACGTCGTTCTGGTGCACAGCGACTGCCCCCCTCCCTTGGAATGGCTGAAAGATCTGCAAGCATCCATTGGGGGCGGCATTACTGGTTCCACGCCGGCGGTAATGTCGCTTGACGAAGCAGAGGTCGTTGGAAAAACGTGTATATTCCTGGGCGAAGTCCAGCACTCCTTGCTTGCGACTATTGGAAGCGGCGTCTTTACACGAATTAAATCAATATTGATCGACTCCAATGCCGTTCTCTGGGTGGCTAGAGGAGCAAACATGACTTCTGAGGATCCTAGGAAGGCTCTGCATGTCGGCCTGCTACGCACCCTTCGAAATGAGAGCAATGGAAAACCGTGCGTTTCGCTGGATGTCGATCCTTTGCACGACCCGTGGACCCCCAAAACGATTGACGCCATCTGCCAGGTCTTCCGCGCTTCTCTTGGCGCAGCGACTCAACACAACGAGTTCGAATATGCAGAAAGAGACGGCATTATCCATATCCCGCGTGCCTTCAATAATGCTACTTGGAACGACAACGAAACAGCTGAGGTCGTGCTAGAGCCTTTCCAACAACGTCAAGGTTGCCTGCTCAAAATGGATATCGAGACACCAGGACTTTTGGACTCGCTCTATTTTCGAGAAGAGGACGTCCAAGACCTTCCAGCTGACTGGGTGGAAATCGAACCGATGACTTTCGGTTTGAACTTCACTGATATAATGGTTGCTATGGGCCAAATTAAACAGGACACTGAACCCTCCATGGGATTTGAGTGCGCTGGGGTGATTACGAAGTTGGGAGGAGGAAGAGCCGATGAACGAGGCCTTAAAGTTGGAGACCGCGTTTGCGCACTCCAAAAAGGCCATTGGGCAACGAGAGTGCGCACGCCGAGCACTAATGTCGTTCCCATTCCCAACTGCATTAGCTTCCAGGACGCGTCTTCGATCCCTCAAGCGTTCGCTACCGCTTACATCTCCCTTTATACCACCGCAAACCTACGAAAGGGAGAAAAGATTTTGATCCATAGCGGTGCTGGCGGCGTCGGCCAAGCTGCGATCATGTTGTCTCAGCTCGTGGGCGCCGAGGTTTTTGTCACAGCAGGAACCCAAGCCAAGCGCGACTTTGTTTGTGAAAAGTTCGGTATCAGCCCAGATCATGTGTACTCAAGCCGAGACAGTTCTTTTGTGGGCGGGATCAAGGACTGTACCGGCGGTACGGGCGTGGATGTGGCCCTGAACTCCTTGGCAGGTCACCTTCTGCAGGCAACCTTTGACTGCATGGCGGAATTCGGTAGATTTGTTGAGATCGGCCAGAAAGATCTAGAGCACAACAGTCGCTTGAGCATGCGTACATTCATGAGAAACGTGTCCTTTCAGTCGGTTGACCTCCTCGCCTGGGAAAGAGCCAGAGGAGACGAGGTTCATGAGGCATTGAAGCATGTTATGAGGCTTCTCGAGGAAAGGAAACTCCATCTGATTTACCCGATATCAGTATATCCCATATCCGACATCGAAAAGGTATTCCGAACCATGCAGGGCGGTCAACACGTGGGCAAACTCGTTGTGTCTGCGTCGGAGGATGATTTGGTCCCGGTACGCAAGGGTAAATCGTCACTGAAGTTGAGATCGGATGCTTCATACCTCGTGGTGGGAGGACTCGGAGGAATCGGGCGAAGGATCTGCGAGTGGCTCATTGACCATGGTGCAAGACACTTGATCATCCTATCCAGAAGTGCGAAGCACAGCCCATTCGTGGACGATCTGGAACAGCGTGGTTGCGTTGTGCTGCATCACTCATGTGATGTAGCGGATGAAAGCCAGCTTCAGGTGATGCTCCAGCGGCATGAACAAGAGAAGATGCCGCGGATCCGAGGTGTTGTACAGTGTGCGATGGTGCTCAAGGACGCGCTTCTCACGCAAATGACGGCGGACGATTTCAACGCGGTACTGCGTCCGAAGGTGCAAGGCAGTTGGAATCTCCACAATATTGCCCAGGATGTCGACTTCTTCATCATGCTGTCCTCCCTCGTTGGCGTCATGGGAGGTGCAGGCCAGGCCAACTATGCGGCTGCTAGCGTTTTTCAAGATGCACTTGCGCAGCATCGAAGAGCCCAGGGCAAGGCAGCCACTACTATTGATCTTGGTATGGTCAAGTCTATGGGATACGTTGCCGAAGCAGGCCATGGCATCTCCGAGCGTCTCACGAGGATAGGCTACAAAGCCCTGCATGAAGAGGACGTTATGCTTTTGATTGAAAAGGCGATCTTCACTCCTCCCCTGCCATCGCCTTCCTCGAATTCGTTGCAGGCAGCGGTTGTTACAGGTATAAATGCAGCTCCGGGTGCTCACTGGGCTGAGGCTCGCTGGATTCAGGAGGCTCGCTTCGTGGGACTCAAGTATCGTGAAGTCTTGCAGGTAGGGCAAATCACAGGGTCCTCGACTCAACAAGGCCCTGATGACGTGAGGGGAGAGCTTGGCCGTGCGGCCTCCTATGGCGAAGCCGTTGGGATTGTCCTGAGAGAAATGACTCGGAAGCTGATGAGGATGTTTGGGCTAGCGGAGGACGACGTGTCGGCGTGCAAGAGTCTCGCCTCCATTGGTGTAGACTCGCTCGTCGCGATCGAGCTGCGCACTTGGATCACATCACAACTCAACGTAGATGTTTCCATTTTCCAGCTGATGGAGGGGAAAACAATTGCTGGCCTCGCTGAGATGGTGGTAAGAAAACTGGGTCACGTCACGTCGCATCGGCCTTAGCGATGGGAAAAGACGGCAAAAAGACCAGGCACAGGATCTCTCAAAGACGCGAGCCGCGAGGTATGGGAAATTGTTTGAAGGAAGAAGGTCGCAGGGGAGGTGAGGGCAGCCTTTTGATAACTCCTCGTTCTGGTGAGACAGGTCTAGCGCTAGTAGGGGGTCTCGCAGCCTCTATTCTCATTGGATTATACTCCGATTACGGAATCATAATTGCTACTTGCCTAATCGCATTTCCTCAGTAAAGCCCTGGCTTTATCTTATATAACTTATGTAAAAATTATTTAAGTTCAAAGGTGTTTGTCAGAACAGCTGCACTGCGAGTTTCCTGGATCATGTGACCTCAAGTCACATGCGCGGCTTATCCCGTAGACTAGACTCAATTAGGCTTAGTAGAACCGGGGAGTCCACATCAGCAACTTCTAGAATATACCACTTCACTAACAATTACGTAACTGGTATTCTATGATATTACGTGATAGTACTATATATTACTAGTAAACTAATAATAAGATATAATAATAAATAAGTAAATAAGTAAATAAGACTAAAACTATTAAAAAATTAAGTTTAATTAATAAAACTAATTTATTATAATTAATATAATTATATATTTAGTTATTATATAATAAGTTATATTTAAATAAAAATATTATATTATTTATAGTAATTTTAAAGTAAGATTCATATTTAAAATATTAAGTATTTTATATTTGAATTTTATAACTATTAAAAGGTTTTTAAATTTATAAGACTCTTTCTTATATATATACTTATAAGCTAAAGAGCTTATATAATTATATTACTTAACTTAATAATAGTATAAAATGTCTTTAATAGTTCTCTTATTATATTACTATATAAAATAATTATACTTATATCTCTTTATAATATATATTATAAAACCTAGGGTTTTATTTATTTCTATTAGCTTTTATACTTATAAGAAGGTTAGGGGAATAAGTAATTTAGCTTATATAATATATAATTAGAACTATAGTAAGTATTAAGAATAATAACTAATTAAGAGAATAAACTATAATTTCGCGATTTTAATGTTTTTGTTTATATAACTCGAACTTTAATACTTACTAAGTATTATAAATAAATGCTCCTAAATTCACTACCTAAATCTACCTCTTAGATCCACTTCCTTAATTCACTTCTCTAATCCACCTCCCGAATCCAAGTTTATAAGGAGTATGGTTATATATACTTAATTATATAAGTTATATAAGCCTTAATTTTACTAGTAAATAAATAATAAATAAATAAACCTTATACTTTCTTCTAATAAATAAATTAATTAGTTTCACTTACTTTTTAATTACTTTTACCTCGTTTTAGCTAATTAGAAGGCCTTATTCTATACTTATAAAGCTTACTCTATTATACCTTATACCTTACTTTAGGAAGCTTCTACTATAGTTACTCTAGTTACTCTAGCCTCTATTATAAAGATATTAGGCTTTTTACTCTTTATACTATACTATTAAGTATTCTTCTTTCTATATATATAGCTTAATTTAGAGCTTAAAGACTATCTAGTAAAATACTTCTTTTTCTTCTAAAACTATTACTTTAACTACTATTACTTTAACTACTATTACTAAGGCTAATATATAAGAGAAGCTTATCTTCTAAGATAAAACTAGTCTAGTTCGTCCTAATAAGCTCCTTATAACTACTAAACTAGTTAATTAAGACTCTAGTCGCCCTTTTACTAATTCCTCTAGTTTCTAATAAGCTAATTATATAAGCTATAAGACTTATATTAGGATTTATATTCTTTATTACTTTAGTAATTACTTAATTCATAAGCTAAGAAAGCTATTTTTACTCTCTTAATCTATAATTTAGTATATTCTAGCTTACTCCTTTATTCCTTAGTATATATATTAGTCTTATAAATATAATAATTACTTAATTAAATTTTAGCTTCTTAACTTTAATACTACTAGTAAAGCCTTTACTTAATAAATAGTATTTAAAGAGATTCCTAAATACTTTAGTCTTTTAATTTTTAAATATATAATATAGAAGATCCTTTATTCTAAAAGCTATAGCTATTATATTAATTATATAAAGCTTTACTTATCCTTAACTTAGAAGCTTAAATAACTAGAATTTACTTTAAAATATTAATACTAGAGAGAGGAGTAAAAGTAAGTAATCTTTTCTTATAAAGCTATTATATAAAATAGTAATATAACCTTTTATATAACTTATAAAGCTAGTAAAGAGTATCTAGACAAGTACTTTTAGCCCAAGTTTAAGGAATTAGAATAAATAATAGTATAAGTAACTATTACTTATAATATAAAGATAAAGCTAATTAACTTTAATTATTATATAATAAGTAATTCTAATAGGAATATAGATAACTAAGCTTATATTAACTATATTCTCCTTATATTCTACGATTTCTAGTAGAGTATAGAGCTTTCTAAACAAGATTCTAACTAAGACTAGTAACTAGTGTGACGATATTTCACCTAGTTACCTGACTATGTCCCATGTCCTATATATCCCATATCCTATGTCCTATATATCCCATGTCCTATATGTCCTATATCCTACGCTACCACGTGACGCGGCCGCTTCGCTAAGGGAATCTGGATAGAGTATACCTGGGGAAATTTAGGAAGCTAAGCCCTATACAGACTAGCGTATTATAGGGTATATATATACTCCTATAACCTCCTATATTCTAGTCTTCCTTTCCTTAGCTTTAAATCGTCTTTATAAGGGACCTTTTACCTTACTTTCTAAGCCCTAAATACTATACCTATAATAGTATTTAAAGCTTATTCCCTTTAATCCTATAGAGGATTTCAAATAAACCAAAAAATACCCCTATTTAACTCCAAATAAAGGCACCGTCACGATTATGGAACCTTAGAATATAAGCTAAAGCTTTAGAATAATAAGAGCAATGAACTACTTTAGACCCTTACATACTAGTAGTATATTAGAAACCCCCGAAAAAACCCCCCCGAAAATCGAAGAATCCTATTAAAGGCTATTCTTTAACCAAGTCCTATAGTAATAGGTACCTATAGGCTAGTAACCTAACTACTAACGGTAAGCCCTACCCTCTCGTAGGCCTTATATATATGCTAGTAATGAGACTACTAGGGAGGATATATAGAGGAAAAGTATATTAAGTCAACTTTCTAGGACCTAGGACTCTATGTAACTAGGAAGGATATTAAATTCTTAATAAGCTCCTATTAGATTAGGTTATCCCGTTGGTGACCCTTCCTGATCTAAATACCTTATTAATATTCCGGGAAGCTTTATGGACGAATCTATTAAGGAAGGGTACTCCCTATTTATTAGAAAAGTCCTAGATATAGATTATCTAATTACCTCACATAATTTAAATAGCTAGTTTAAGGACCCTATTAACCTTCTTAAGGATATTAACCTAATTATTAAGAGCTACCGAGACACTACTATGAAGCTAGCTAAATATAAGAAGAGATATAGAGATACTAAGGGTATTTTTGAGAATATGAAGCTCTAGAATACTAAGCTCGAGGTAGACGTCAAGCGCTATACTATACTTCTTAATTAATTTATACTAGTATTAGCCGCTCTTATATAAGCCCCGGAAATAGCCCCTAAAATCGACCCTTAAAGCTATAAAGGATCCCCTACTCCGTACACACTATATAGAGCCCCTAGAGTAGTTATCCTACTAGACCTAACCCTCTTCTATAGAGATTATACGGTTTTCGATGACTAGCTAGTCCAAATTAAGAACAAGCTACGAGGAAACGCTAATATATACCTAACTAAGGATCTCAAGATTATCTACGTTTCTAGTAGACTTATAGGTGACGCCCTCGCCTTAACTAACCCTCGTATAAACCAGGAAAGCCCCTATTAATATCACTAGCTCTCGGAGATATACGATTACCTAAACGAGCTATACTCTAATCCTAATAAGCTATAGAACGCCCGTTATGACCTTAGAAAGCTTATACTTTACCCTGGTTATATATTTTAGGAGTTCTATACCTACTTCTTATAGCTATCTATGGAAGGTAATATTACTAAATAGCTCAAATAGGAGTTAAATAAGAAGCTCCCGGCTAAGCTCTAGGAATTAGTACATATATATTATAATAACCCTTCTATTAATATTATCCGCTTTACTTAGTTCTATACTATAAATAATTAGTAAATCCAAGCTTTATATAATAAGGCTAAGGAGTATAAGAAGACATTAGTAGGAATAACTAAACCCTCTTCTCTATATACCCTATAGTAGGTAGTTAAGGAAGAGTCTATATCTACTACTATAGTTAAGTATAAACCCCCCTAGAATCGTAAGTAATACCCTATAATAGGTGATCCCTCAACTATTAAGTGCTTTAACTATAATGAGTTTAGCTACTATATCTATAACTACTTATATAAGTGTACTATAGAAACTAAGGTAGCTATATCTTAAGTTAAGCTAGGCTTATTCCCGGAGGCTTATAGTAGAGGTTCTAATTTCGAGGAGGAACCGGAAAACGAGTACCCCTAGAGAAAGTCTCTACTCTAGGGGCTTATGGTATTAATATAGTAGAGATAGATTTAACTCGTCTAATAGGAGGGGATACTCTTATAATACCCTATACTATTAGTATAAATGGATTAGGAATTAAGTCTTCTTCCCTTATTAATACTAGAGTAAATAGATATGCTTTTATTAATACTAAGCTTACTTAGCTCGTAGAGTAATTCCTAGGCGTTAAGCTATAACCCCTCCCTTTACTATATACTATACGGGGATTCGACGGTAAACTAGTAGAGTCTACTAAGAAGTATATTAATGTACTACTCTTAATTAATAGACACGCTATTAAGGCACCTATAATTATCCTAAACCTTAGAGACTACGATATTATCCTTATTAAGAAATAGGCTATATATATAGACATTCTAGTTAACTACTAGAGACGTAGGCTTATATGGCCTAAGAATAGTCCTAAGACTATATAATATAGCTATATTATTAGTACTTCTTAGTAATAGCTAGAGAAGTAGACTAATAAGAAGTACTAGAAAGATATGAATTATTGGGATACTATTATAAGTTATTCTTAGAAACCTACTATTCTCAAGCGGTTGTCTACTTCTAAATAGACTAGAGAGAATTATATGAGTCTATAGAAAAGGAACTTCTATAGCTAGATTAAGAAGCTATTCCAAAAAAGAAGCTAAAGAAGCGGGATGAGACCCTTAATAAGGAATAAATACTGGATCTAGCTATCCTTACTACTATAGTATTTAACTTTATAGCTAAGAGAGAAGAGAATATTATTAGCTAAATCTCTATCTATGAGATTAATAAAGAACTTAAAGCCCGTGAATAAGAAGCTATCCCTAGACTAGAGGATTAATAGCTAGGAGAAATAGAACTCTAATAGCTCTAGAGGATATTATCCCCTAAGCTTAAGGAATATGCGTTTATTTTCTCAAAAAAGGAATTAGATACCTTACTGCTATATAGATTATATAACTATAAGATTCAGATTAAAGGTTAAAGGGCGCTAAGAGTATTAGATATTAACTACTATACTAGTAGTCTACTTAGGAGCTTCGGGAGGTTAAATGCTTCTTAGAAGACAACTTAGTAAAAGGCTTTATTAAAGCTAGTTAAGTCCCCTTTGCTTTACTAGTTCTCTTTATAAAGAAAGTAAATAGAGGACTACGCTTCTATATCGATTTCTGTCGCCTAAATAATATTATACGGAAGAATTAATACCCCCTCCCTCTAATTAATAAGACCTTAAGCTAATTATCTAAGGCTAAGATCTATACTAAGCTTAATATCCGTTAAGCCTTCTATTATATAGCTATAGACCTAGACTCCAAAGAACTAATAACTTTCTATACCGCTATAGAATATATAAATATAATATTCTTTGGGAAGGCCTAACTAATAGCCTAGCTATATATTAACGCTATATGAATAATACGCTTTTTAAGTACTTAGATAATTTTTATACTATATACCTAGATAATATCCTAATTTACTTAGAGGACCTAGTAGAGTATAAATAGTATATATAAAAGGTACTTAATAGACTATAGCTAGCTGGACTTTAAGTAGATATTAAGAAGTTAGAGTTTAAGGTTATATTATAAAATACCTAGGCTTTATTATCTCGACTACTAGTATTAAGGTAGACCCTAATAAGGTAGAAGTTATATAGAACTAGTAACCTCCTATAATAGTTAAGGGAGTATAATCTTTCCTAGGATTCTGTAATTTTTATAGATACTTTATTAGGGAATATAGACGAATTATAAGACCCCTTATTATACTTATGAAGAAGGGTATTCTATTTAAGTAGATAAAGTAATACGAGGAAGCTTTCGACTTCCTAAAAGGAGCTATAGTTTCTACCCCGGTTCTATAATATTATAATCCAGATCTCTCTATAATAGTAGAGATAGATGCCTTAAAAGGAGTTATTACTAGCCTACTCTCTTAGTAAGACCTAAAATAAGCCTCTAGTACCCTATAGCTACTTTTCAAAAACTATACTACTAGCGGAGCTTAACTATAATATATATAATAAGGAAATGCTTACTATTATATAGTACTAGAGGAATAGAGAGTAGAACTAGAAGGTCTCTAGGATATCCCCTTTAAGGTCTATTCTAATTACCGTGCCCTAGAATACTTTATAACTACTAAGAAGCTCTTACCTAGATAAGCTAGATAGGTAGAGCTCTTGTCCCAATACTACTTCAAGCTCATATATTATTCCGGGAAGTCGAACGAATAAGTTAACGCTTTATTAAGGAGATAGGATAAAGTAGATGTTTAAGGATAAGTAGAGGAGAAGATATGAACCTAAGTACTCCTCCCTAGAGATAAGATTAACCCTAATATAGTCTATAACCTCTAGCTAGTAGTAATACTCTATAAAGTTAGTTTATTAGGCCCTAATATTAGCCTAAAGAACTAAGTATATATAGAGGACTACCTAGAAGTAGGTACTACCCCTATTAGAGGTATAATTCCACTAGAAGAAGGTATCCTCCTAGAGGCTTTACTAGCCATATCCATACTATAGTACTACTAGAAGCTCCTACTAAGTTTAGTAGTTTATAACTAGTAGATAAGATCCTATAAGATAATCGAATATTACCGGAGCTAGATGAACTACGTACTATAGTATAAGCTAAGAGTAATATCTAGATACTATAAGATAGACTTCTCCTATACTATAGTAGACTCTATATTACGGACGACGAGATAATCGCTAGACTCCCTTTATGGACTACCCTAATCTATAAAGTATACGATAAACCTCTATCTAGATACCTTAGACGTACGAAACTCCGTTAATTACTTAAGGAACGATATTACTAGCTATTTATAGGTAAGGATATTAATTAATATTATAGTAACTACTACTCTTATAAGAGATTGCATATACCACAAGATAAGAAACCTGGTTTCCTTCACCTATTACCTATTCCCGATTACCCCTAGTAATATATTACTATAGATTTTAAGAGCTATCCGGAAAGCAAAGTAGGGTATAATATAGTAGCTATATTCGTAGACCGACTATTAAAACACCTAATTACGATACCTATATAGGACACAATTATAGTCAAGTAACTAGTGCCCTTATTTCTACTATATATATATACCAAGTAAGTATTCTAGAGATAATTATATTAGATTAAGGACCTTAGTTTATCTCTGATTTTTGGAATAAATTCTGTACTAGAATCGGTACTAAGCTTAAGCTCTCTACTACTAATTACCCCTAGATAGATAACTAGAAGAAATAGTTAATTAATACTTTAACTAGAGATTAGCCCTTATATTAACTATTACTAGGACGACTAGGATAACTAGGTAGCGATTATTAACTACTAATAAGCCTCCCTTTAGTATAAAACTATTAGCTAGTCCTTATTTATAACTAAAAAGGGATATAACCTCGTACCGCTTTTAACTAGAACTCCCCTATAAAGGCTAACTCGCCGAATGAGAAGCTTAATAGGGATAAAGCTAAGGTATTAGTAAACTAATTATATGAATTATAGTAGCTTACTTAGGGTTATATAGAGAAGGTATAGGAATAATATACTATATAAGCTAATAGGCACCGCCGTCTAATTGATTTTAAAGTAGGCGATAAAGTATAGGTTATAATAAAGCACTAGAAGACTAATTACCTAAGCCATAAACTAGGGAATTAAATAGAAGGCCCCTTCGAGATTCTAGAAGAACATAGTTACTTATTCCTCCTAAAGCTACCAGAAACCATAAAGGTTTACCTAGTATTCCACGTAGAGAAGCTATGGAAGGACCCTAGAAACCCTCTACTAGGTTAAGCTAATCTAGAGCCTCCGCTAATAGTTCTAGAGGATAGAGAACAAGAATATGACGTAGAACGGATCCTAGCGGTGAAGCTAGTAAGAAAGAGGCTAAAGTACAAAATCCAGTGGGTAGGTTAGGACGAAGATCCTAACTAGTATTTGGCCTTAATACTAAGTAATAGCCCTCTAGCCTTATAACGTTTCTATAAGAAGTATAGCGATAATACTAAGCTACTAGGACCTCCATGTAACCTTTAATACTAACTAGACTATATAAGAGACGATATTTGACTATAACTATATAAAGACGATAATATACCTTTATAAGTCATATGACCTTAGATATGTCCGTAATTATATGATATATATATATACTATAAGAACTACCGAAAATACTAAAAACGATAGGGATAACGACTTTTCCTAAGCTTAAAGGCGAGCTTACTCTAAAGGGGGGGGTAATTGTGACGATATTCTACCTAGTCACCTAACTATATCCTATATCCTACGCTACCACGTGACGTGGCCGCTTCGCTAAGGGAATCTGAATAGAGTACACCTAGGGAAATTTAGGAAGCTAAGCCCTATATGGACTAGCGTATTATAGGGTGCATATATACTCCATAACCTCCTGTATTCTAGTCTTCCCTTCCTTAGCTTTGAATCGTCTTTATAAGGGACCTTCTACCTTGCTTTCCAAGCCCTAAATGCCGTCCCTGTAATAACTAGTCTTTTACTAGTAAGATAATACTAGACCTTATATATCTAAGATTACCTTTACTTAGATTAATTAAGCTAATATACCCTTTATTAACTAGCCTTTTAACTCCCTTAATCTTAATCCTATTAAGTATATATAATTAATTCTTAAGACTATTATTATAATATATAGCGGGTTACACGTGATATTAGCTCATGTAATATACCTCGGTTCTCGGGTAGTATAGTCGGCGATTAGGAGGATTAATAATCCTATTACATCACAGGAATACTACTAATTAGTAGGCTAGCTAGTGCTTATTAATTACTAGATTATACGTATATTATTCTAGGCTCTTATTTATAGGAGCTTACCTTAGACTTCTAAGGAGGGATAGAGATTAGTTCT
>JAJTUR010000281.1:0-31944 GCA_021399475.1 Hyaloscypha finlandica
GAGGATAAGGAGAGAGTGTGAGAAGTAGAGAGAAGTAGAAGGGGGAAGGAGGAAGATAAAGAAAGATATAGAGAGGTGAGTGAAATTAGTAATAAGGGAGGATTAGGAGAGAGAGAGGAAAGAGAGAGAAGCTAAGGAATAAGCTTATGGGTTAATAGAGGGATAGGCTTATAGACTAAGAAGGGGGTAAGTAGAGGTATATATAGACGATTATTACGAATTTAATAATAATTATTAGCTTTATAGGTAAGAGAGAGAGCTCTATAGTAGTAGGGGGCTTACTAGAGCGAGTAAGACTTAAAAGGACCTATAAGAGACCTAGGAGAGCCTATAAGAGACTTGAGAGAGCCTATAAAAGCAATACTACTTCTCCTATAATTAAAAAAAGCTCTTAAATTAACTTAATCTAGTACGCTTATACCTCGGAATCGCAAACCGCCTCGCTTTGCGCTAAGCCGCCACATATATAGACTAGGTATAGTTTAATTTAAGGACACTAGGGAAGAAACTCACGAATTTCCGATTATATCACCTCAATATTTAATTATTCGTATTTTATATACGAAATCACGATAAATTAATAATTATATAGTAATAAGTATAATTAATTAGTTATATACGAGGTTCTAAATTAGATTACACTCCCTTATTCGTTACTAAACCTCACGTGCTTGCCCCTATAGATAGACTTTTTTCTAGTTAATAGGACCCTCTAGCCTCTATTATTATCTTCACTTCCCTCTCTATTACTAGAAGCATTAGTTAATCTATTAGGAATAAAGACGCTATCCCTAGTAACCTCTAAATTAATTACTCTATTATTAATTACTTCCTCTAAAGGCTCTAATCTCTTCTTCTTTCTCGTAGATAAGGCTATAGCTTTAATATTAGTAGCTCTAGCTTCAATTTTAGGCTCTAATTCGCAATTAGCCACTAATTAAGTATTTACTTAGAATATAGTAATCTTATTAGGAAAGATCCTCTTAGGAGTATAACGGGTTGAGACCTATAGAGAGACTAGGTGCCTAAGAGCCCTAGGCACCTATATTATCCTACTAATGGCTCCGTATAGAACACAAATTATTATATAAAGCCTAGACTTAGTTTCTCTCCTTAGATTATTCTTCTTATATTTAGGGAAACCATTTAATTAAGCATATTACTACTAACCTGTAATAAGGAGATAGAGTATATTCCGGGGATAGAGATATTAATATCACACTAGAGTAGCTACTTCAACTATTTTCCTATTCTAGTATAAGCGATTTCAACTCATACTCCTTATTAATATTAAAGCATATATATATATGCCTTAAATTAGTTCTCTTCTATTAAGTAAACTAGCTAATTAGGAGCTTAAGTACGTCCTATTAAAAGGAGGATAGACTTAATACCTCTACTTCCTTTATCTTCTTATTAACTTAATATTAATTAGCTTATTTTAATATATTAAGTTTATAATAAGGGGATTTACCTTAATAGCTAGAAAGGGAAATTCAAAGCTATTTTTAACCTCCTCTTATTCTAGGAGCTAATTTAAAAAAAAAAAAAGCTATTAATAGGAATATATATCTTTTATAAGATATATAGCGAATTCTATAAGTAAGAGTTCGTTTCTATAGATTATATTAGCTATAAGAATTATATATAAGTAGAATACCTTACTATTCATATACCTCTTAAATATCACGTGAAATAATAATATTCACAGGGCCCTATTTATTAAGATTAATATACGTCTTATAGTATATACTATGCTTTATTTATACCCTCTTTATATTACTTAAGGCTTTATAGGTACAGAAAATATATAAAGCTAGTACCTTATAATATAGTTCAACTAAGAAGAGTAGTAGTAAAGTAGGCTTCCCTTTAAAGACATTAATTATATTTATACGTGTAGTTTAACTATAAGTTCTATTAGATCCTAATTAACTATATAATATATTAGCCTAATATTAAAAGGGAATTAGAATAAGGTTCGTACCTTTAGGTATAGCCTCTATATATATCTTTAATCGCGCTAGAGTATAGTTCTTTTACTAAATACTAAGCTTCTCTTACTTAGCCTAAGATTAAGATAAACTCTCTTAACTAGTATCTAGAGTATTATTTTATTAGTTCTATTCAGATATAGGAGCTTTATAGTCTTACCTTAATAACTCTTACTAGATTAAATAGAAGGTAGAGGTTTACTACTTAAGTAATCCTCCTAGCTAGGGTTTTTATAGTTATACTTTAGATACCGAGAAATTAGAGGGTATAGTTTATCGTTTATAAAATAGTTATTATACTAAGGGTACTTAGGATCAAGTAAACTTATTATAAAAGTTTTAGGTTAAATGATAAGAAGTTGAGGATATAATAGAATTAAATATAATAGGTATTAAGAGCGAGTAGGAGTGAAGTATACTATTTAGTAAAAATCGAGGTAATTTTAGGATTAAGGAGTAGTAACTACTACTTATATATATTAATTAATAATTAAATCTAGAGCCTATATATTTGGTATATATTCCCCTTAGTATTTAGGTAATATTAATGAATTCCTAATTATTAGAATACTTATTAATATTAATATAATATAGAATAATAAGTACTAGTACTCTCAAGCTACTAGGATATTCCCTATATATATATACCTGAAATATTTAATTCTAAAAGATATAATAAGGTAGCTTATATTTAAGAATAATTAATTAATAGCTATTCTATAGTATCCTAAAGTAGTATTCTATATATATTAATATTAGAGTTCAAAATCAAGAATATTCGAGGTTTAGATTAGCTAATAGTATATAATAAGCTATCCTAAATACTTCTTAATATTTCTAGATATATAAGATTAATAGCTCTTATACTTATTTAATAAAGTATCTATATATCTAACTTACTAATTTCAAGTAGAATTCCTAGACTAATTAGTTAATAAATAATAATTTTTAATAGAAGTGTAATAGATATAAGACAAGGCGAGGCACGTGACTTTTTCTATATTTCAACCCCTGAGATTCACCCCTTATATAGTATTAGACTTCATAAATATCACTAAGTATATAGTATTATATTAAGTTCAAAATTTAATTACTTAATAACTATTAATCCTATTATAAGGTTTTAAGTTATATAAGTTATTAGCTATATCCCTTGTCTATTTCCTCTTAGTTAGATAAATTAGCGAATATTAGAGAGTAGTAAACCTAAGTCTTCTTTACTATTATCCTCTCTCTCAGATATATGTCTATAATTCATATACTAGCAAATATTTATACTATTAACTAGCTAGTTTATAGTACTAGGAACTCTCTAAAACGACGTCTTATCTACCCTTAGCTTATCCGTAATCTCAATATCCTTATCTTCTTTATTAGACTCTAGAAAATATATAAAATCACAATTAGAGGCTAGTATATCCCTACCTTTATTCACGAATTATATACTATCCTAATTATTATAGTCCTTTACTCTAGCTTCTATAAGGCTTATAGTAACCTCTAGATATAGTACCTAATTATATACACTAATAAGAAGTAGTAAAAGCCCTAGTTTTAATACTAAATTACTTATAGTTAATATATAGTATATAATCTCGTCTCGTAATATAAGATATACTAATAGGTGAGCTATATCTCTACTAGTATCACGTAAAGACTCTATAATAAGGAGAGTAAACCTAGTTTTTATTAGATATTCCTAGGAGAACTAAAGAGTATTCTTTAGAAGATATGTATTTATATCCTATTCTTTATATCCTTTATATAATTTATAGAGTTTATTAGTATTAACTAGAATACTATAGTATTTAACTCCCTCCTTTAAAAAGAAGTAGTTTTAGAATAATTATCCGTAAATAATATATAGATAATTAGGCTATTTCCGAATTATATAAATATTCTATACTCTTATAAACTTAGTAACCTACTCCCTAATAATAGGAAGGTATACTATAAGTATAGCTATATAATTAAGGAGTAATTAACGGGAATATAGTCGTTAAGTATAGAGTTTCTTAAAAAAGATCTTTTACTTATTTAGTATACCCTATAATTTATATAACTTAATTATTGAATAAAGGAGCCTATAGGGTATTACCTTATAGGAATAGTATATAGTGGGAGTAAGAGGTAGTAGATAATTAGGGTATATTTGACTAATAAGGGAAAGGTTCAGGAAGTGACGCGTGGGCTATTATATACGGTAGCCAAGTCACGTGCACCCTTCTGAGCTAGGCTCAGGGATTCGACCTGGCTCTTTAATACTCCCCCTTAGGGCATGTCCCGATAATTAGCCTACTAATTCTAGTAGTAATAGAATTATCTATTTTTTATTATATAAAACTATATTATATAAGAGATACTAATACCTAGTTATTAATGATTCCGAGTTGCCCTCTAAATCTCTCAAACTTTACCCGTTAGAGCGGCTTGTTATTCCGTCAGTAATCATATCTTCTATTAGAATATACTTAATACTAACCCTTCCCTTCTCTACTAGGTTACGGATAAAATAGTAGCTAATGTCGATATATTTGGATTATTCGTAGAGATATGAGTTCTTTTTAAGAGCAATTACCCCCTAGTTATCCCTATATATCTAGACTTTAGCTAAGTTCTTCCTAATGTACTTACCTAGCCCGAGGTCCCGAAGAGTTTATATAAGCTATTAGCCTTACTTTATATAGGCGGCTAGGGCTATATACTCTAATTCGTAGCTCGACGTGGCGACGGACTTCTGTTTCTTACTCGACTATAATATTAGACCGCCGTATAGTATAGTCATACTCCCAGAGACGCTCTTCCGGTTAGTCTTATTACTTGCCTAATCTATATTAGAGTAGACTCTAAGATACTTATCTACTCCCCTAGGACTATAGTATAGCTTCTACTTAATAGTTAATTAAAGGTACCTTATAAGAAATTTTAGGGCATATCTGTGGTACCTAGCTAGTTTACTTATAAACTAACTCAGTTTCCTAATAATAAATGTAATATTAGGTCTCATAAGTACTATTATAAATATAATACTCCTAATACCTTATTAGAACTCTATAATATTAATTAGCTCGTTATTTCCCGTTATAGGTCAAAGGTTATTATAGTTATTAGCTAGAACGGCTTTCTTCTTATATAATTCCTGGGTAATTCCAACTTCTCAGGACTATTATAAGGTATTATTCTTAGTTAAGGTAAATGTTCATTTTAGCCTATTAGGTAACTCTTATACAAGGATCTTACTAATCTCCCCAGGTTCTTGGCTTTAAACCGCTTAGATAGTTTAGTATAGAACTAATTAAGGTCTTCTTAGAGCCAGTGCTATATAGATATCATTAATATAAACTAGAATATTAATATTATATTCTATATACGTGAAAAGAAGGGTCTATAAGACTCTATATAAAACCCTATATAATAAGTTCTTTTTAATTAATAGGTTCTAGTCCTAGCTACTTGCTTAAGCTATAAAGGCTACGTAAAGCTTTTAGTACATGGCCTTTCTTATTGTAGACTAGTAGGCGGGATGAGATAGATCTCTTCCTTTAGGTATAACTCTATAAATGCATTCTTAATATTATAATATTATATTATAGGTCTTTAGCTATAGTAGTAGTAAGAAATAGACATAGAGTATCTATTTAAATAGTTAGGGTTATATTTTAGTATAGTCTTCTCTATAGACTTAGCTAAATCTGGGCGATAAGTCTTACCTTATATTAGTTAATAGTCCATTATTATTTAGTTTAATAGTATAGACCTATTTAAAGAGACGAGGTTTACACTATTCGGGGTAGAACTTCTTCCTATATACTATTCTAAGTAAGCTTAGTATTTCCTCTACTTCTATAGATCTCTAGATATTAGCTTATTCGCTTTTCATTACCTCTTTCCGGTTACCGGGTATCTTAATACTATTAACTTCCTTTACCGGGAAGGTATACTCGAGTATTCTATTATAGGTACTCTCGAGATCGCTTCCTTTATTAAGGACTTATATAATTATTACTCGAGCTATCTTAGTAAGCCTTTCATTTACTTCTATATTATCTTCTCGGTAATGCTTTAAGCTTAACTGAGTAAAGTACCGAGGGGTAGTTATATTCGGTGGCGCTTCTATTAGTAATAATACTAAAGGGTCTATAATAAGGTCTAGTATCGTACTAGTATCTAGCGCTCAACGTCTAGTATCTAGCATCTAGCGCTTAGTACCTAGTATCCGAGTATCTGGTACCTAAGTATCTAGCACCTGAGTATCTAGTATCTAGGCATCTGGTACCCGAGCATCTAGTATCTGGGTATCTAGCGCCCGAGTATCTAGCATCTGGGTATCTGGTACCCGAGTATCTGGTACCCGAGTATCTAGTATCTAGGTATCTAGCGCCCGAGTATCTAGCACCCGAGTATCTAGTATCTAGGCATCTAGCGCCGAGTATCTGGCGCCGAGTATCTAGTATCTGGGCATCTAGTTTAGTATTACCTCCGTCTGCGATGTCCTTCTCTATATAGGTAGGGATATTCACTAGTAGTTTAAAGAATAGTATTACTACTTGCGGAGTTACTTTTAAGGTTAGCTCTTCTAGTAGGTATCCTTCCTCGGTTATCCTTTAGCCTTTGATTAGGGACTATATTTAGTATCCCTCGTAGTCTGGCCTTCACGCGTAGCTATAGATCCATTATTCCTCCCTTGACTAATTTATTAACTCGGATAATACTCCTTAGAATTATGTATCTATACTCTAGTAAGTATACTCTAAAGTACTTAGTAGTATTACTACTATAGCCTATAAAGATACCTATTCTACCGGGTTAACTAGTTTATCGTTCTCTAGTCTACCGGGATAGCTTTTCTATTCTTATAGTAGTAGTATTTACTCCCCTAACTTGGATATAGTTAATTAACAGGACTTCTCTTATAAATACAAACTCAGGCATATCTTCTTACGGTAATAATAGGACTAGTAGTAGTCTAATTCCGTATATAAGTATCGGCCTATAAAGCTTTATCCCAGAACTCGAGTAGTAATTATACCTCTTCGAGTATTGCCCTTATATCTATATCGGCTATTTAGATATTATATTTGGCTAGGCTATTCTAGTGAGATAATGTAATAGTCGTGGATTCATATTATACTCCTTCTTTAACTTTCTATCCTTAGATAAGCTTTAGTAATTCAAGGGTATTATCTAAGTATATTACTTTAATTTACATATTAACTTATCTTTCTACTCTAACTTTCTATATTTATAGTTCCTTAATTACTTCGTCTTTATATTTTACTAGAATAGTCTATTCCTAGTATAAAGTATTATTAATAATAAGGAGGAAGTATCTATTCTTATAAAGTATTTCGGGGAATAGTCCTATAATATTAAACTAAATTAATAATAGAATAGCCGTCTTCTAGGGGCTAATTATCTTTGGGATTCTGTTTCTCATTTTAGTTAGAGTATAGACTTTATATATCTCGATATCCTTTAGTACCCTAATACGCTTTTTAAGTATTATTACTTTATATAGGTTACGGATTTTATTAGGGCCGAGATATACGAATTGTTAATAGAAAAGAAGATATCTATCCTTCTTAGTTTATATTAATAGTTAGTTCCTTAAGTCATCCTTAGGTAGCTTCTTAATAACCTTAGAATTACTCTTCTTAATTTTCTGAGTTAAGCTTAGAGGATTAGTTAGGGCGTTAGATATATAAGCCTTTTCTACTTAGCCTTTAGCTATATATATTACAATATAGAGACCGCTTTATATTATAGCTTTAATAACTATTACTTTTCCGAGCTTAAAGTATAATTTCTTTATATTAAATAATCTATATAACCCCTTTTCATATAGTTAATAGGCAGAGAGAAGATTAATACCTAGACTAGGAATAAAGAGGATATTAGATAGTAGGGTCTATGAACTATTACTATATTTAAGAACTACTATACCCTTATAGTACGAGTAAATTACTCCCCTACTAACCTAAATCTTTTAATGTCTAATTAGAGTCAGGGATCTAAAGAGGTCGGGTTAGTTAGATATATATAATAATATAGTAGTGTCTCTTATCTATAGAGATAGAAGGGCCTTACTAATGTCTTCTTTGGATAAGTAGTATTCTTTAACTTCTGAATTAGTCTCGATATCGGAATTAGGATCTTATATAGTTAATTCATCCGAATTACTTATATTAGCTATGAAACTAATAGTCTTCTTCTTATAGGATTTGGAGGGAGGAGTTAAGGTAGTTCGTATTAACGACTTCTTCTTTAATATACTATTATTACTCTTCTCTCTCTTATATCACCGGAGGAGTTTTTTGGCGAGAGGAAGGTTAGGGTAGTTACGAGCTATGTATTCTTTATTATAGATATAGTAATCGAATTTCTGAGACTCTCCTAAGTCGAAGCGGGGGTGACGTTAATAGCAGGAGTAAGACGAGTCGTCTCGTTAAGGGTTAGAGTTATTATAGTGAGTAGATTAAGGGCTATTATGGTACTATAGGGGGCTATAAGTCCGGCTTTTAAACACGGCGTGAGCTTTCTTAAGTTCTCAATGCTCTACTTTGACTTCCCTAAGGATATGGATCTTTTCTTTAACTATATAGGACTAGTTAACTTAGAAGCTATCCTTAGTAGCTTAGTAGATTTCTGGGAGTTTCCTAGTAAGGAAGAGGAGTAACGCCGAGTCTAGGAAGGTAGCCTTTATTGACTTATTTACTGAGACTAGCTTATAATAGTATTCTTTTAGCTTAGTCTATAATATATTAATCCTAGTATTCTCGTCGAATAAGAAGTCCTAAAGCTTCCCGAGGTAATGGTTTATCGTGGACTCATTTATCTTCTTATACTTTAGCCTTAGCTAGGTCTAGACGTTTTTGGCTGTTTCATATTCCTCTATAAGGGGTTTATCGTCTTCTCTAAGTCTATTACCAAAGATTAGTAGTATAGTGGCCTAATCCTTTATATACTTCATTTGTTTCTTACTATTAAATACTCCCCCGAGTTACTCGAACTTCGTACTTAGCTTAGAGATATCATTATCTTATAGTATATTAACTCCGCTTAATAATGGTATTCTTATAGCTCCCTTTATATTACTAATCCAAGCGTATTCCTTGACCGTAATCTCGACGGTATACTAAACATCTTTTAATTAATACTATAGCTTAGCCTTATAGAACTAGCTCTCATGGTTCTCCCTTACCAAGATTAGTAGCTTTATATGTGTTTTATAATCGTCTATTATAGGGTTTTCGGAGGTAAGGAGGACGATTTGAGGTATTTGGAGTAGTAGGTATTTAATTATCGTTATACGATACTTAAATAGGTTATTATTAGAAAATTTGCGTACTAATAACTAAGTACAGCTTTTAGTATTCAAATCCCACGGCTAGGGCTATTTATATTAGTTGCTTAACTAGTAATTAGTGCTCGACTAGTAATTGGTACTTGACTAGTAATTAGGTACTTGACTAGTAATTTGGTGCTTGACTAGTACTATGCGCGACTAGTACTTTTAACGACGCGACTAGTTAGAGTCAAGGTCTAATTCCCTTCTTGCTTTCGTAGTCCGGGCTTATAACCTATTAAATAAAGGAGCCTATGGGGTATTACCTTATAGGAATAGTATATAGTGGGAGCAAGAGGTGGTGGATAATTAGGGTATATTTGACTAACGAGGGAAAGGTTCAGGAAGTGACACGTGGGCTATTATATATGGTAGCCGAGTCACGTGCACCCTTCTGAGCTAGGCTTAGGGATTCGACTTGGCTCTTTAATATTAATAAATAATATCTATACTTTAAGAGCTTAAAAATACCTTTACTAGCTATACCTACTATATCTTAATATATTAATTTACTATACTAGTACTAAACTAAGAGATTTCCGAAAACTTATAGGGGTTAAACCTAGCTTTTATACTTAATATCTAGTATAAGATATAGTATATATCTATTACTATAAGTATTTCTACCCCTCTATTAGAGCAAATAAAAAGTAGTATTACTTGAAGTTCACTAGTAAGGTTAAGGTATTAAATGAGGATAATAACCTAAGTTATAATTAATTAGGTTAATTTTAAATAAAATAAAGAAAGTGAGTTCTAGGAGGTAAATTCGTAGATATTATAACTTATACTAGTGAATTATATATTATTCCTAGCTTAAGCGAGTATAAAGGGGATTAATAGTATCAAATATTACACTTATAGTATAGCTATTTATAACCCTAATATAAATCTAAGGAATAAAGTATAAGTAGATATTAATACTAGTATTATAGTAGGGGGATAATATAACTAAACAAATAGAGGGAGTCAAAAGCTAATGCAATTACTAAGGAGGGAGGACAGCGAAGCTATCCACGCACGCGCTTTTATTCTGCTTCGCTTAGGGCATCACGTGACAGCCGTCCACGTGATCCCCACTACAGTATATATCTCAATACAGCGTGCATGGCGAGCCACGCACAAGCTACCTTTAACCTCCCTGGTATGCGCTCGCTCTAGGGGGGCTAAAAAACATGAGCTCTCTAGGGGCTAAAAAAAATGATTTTTGGCAAGCTTCTTAGTCTTTTATTCCATAGCGGGGAATCGTAGTTATTTTCTCATTTCTTAACCTTAATACCTAGCGAAGTATTAAGGAGAAGTCAATAGACCCTACATTACAAAGTTATCCTAGAACGCTTACTACTACCCCTGCCCACGTGACCTGGGGAGTTTGTAGTAAATAGCTTATTCTGTATTATATGACCTGGCCCAAATCTGGGACGATACTATACGGTAGCATTAGCCCTTATTTCTCCTAATTAGATAGGTAATTAGGCTTATAGTTATTGCATAATTCGCGTCTACTATCACGTGTGGGTAATATTTAATACTAGACTATTAATGCTTTAAGATAACCCCAAAATCGATATAATAACTATTAACTACCTAAACGATAACTAATTTCCTACTTAGGAATTCTACCGGGGCTATAGCTAAAGCATATACTTTAGTATTCGTCCGTCCTAAGAGGAACTCGCCTATATAGGGGTACTAGTAGCTTATAAAGGGTCTACTTAAAGCCTACCTAAGAGAATTAAGACGGGTTTCTTAATGTATTAACTATAAATTATTACTTAAAGGGAACTTAGAAGTCTTCTATTTCTAAAATAATATATATATAGATCTATTTTCCCCCTACCCGCCCACTAAATCTCTCTCAACTCTTAAAGCTTAGATATCGAATATAGAACTAATTAGTACCTATTCTATATAAGCCTCTAATTACTACGTATTTAATATAAGAGCTTCTAGTTTATAAGAGTTAATATAACTAAGATAAGCGTATATAGCTTAGTAGATCTTCTCGAGGTATTACCGAGTATTAGGTCTATATTTTCCTACTATAAAGATAAATATTACTTCGACTACTAAGAAATCCAGCTCTAGGAATAGGAAATCGTAGCGCCGGCTATAATTAAGAACTACTCGACGGAAGGCTCTACCTATACTACTTGTCTTAGAGGCATGACGTAGATTCGTCTCATGTCTACTACGAAAGGCAAACTTATTAAATAATTGGAATATATCATTAATATTATCGTATAGTTTCGTTTACCTTATAAGATAGCTTAATTACTATACTTATAGAGGATTGGAAGATACTATAAGAATAGTTAGTAGGGTATTAGAGAAATTTTATCCTCTATAATTATCTTACTCGGTGAAGTACTACTTTAATTAATAGTCTCTAAAGGATTACTATTTGCGAGAGGGTAGCCGGTAAGGGGAGGTTACCTAGACTATAGACTAACGCTAGCTTAAGGGCTAATAGCTATACTATTACCTAGGACATTATTAGCTCGGAGGTAAAACGAATAGTTAACTAGAGTAGACCAGTTACTATAACACTAGCGAGGGACGAGGTCGTTAGTAGACTAGTTATTATATTATATTCCGATAGAGAACTCTCTTTAGGTATATTAGGATCTCTTTTACTAGTTTCAAAGTAGATAAAAGGTAGCTAGAGTATAAGACTACCAGGTGTAATAGAGCTAAGTAATGGAAGGATACGTACTTATAATAAGGGTTTAGAATCTCTAGATAAGATCGAGATAATCTAGTCTCTAGTAAAGGTAAGAGGGCAGAAGGATATATACTTATATTAAGGGTTATATCTAGAGTAGGTGTCTAAGACAGATATCTAAAGTAGGTATCTAAGTTAGGTATCTTAATAAATATCTAATATAGGTATCTAGAGAAGGTATCTGAGGTAGGTATCTAGAGCAGGTATCTAAGGTGGGTATCTAGAGTAAGTATCTAAGGTAGGTATCTAGAGTAGGTATCTGAGGCGGGTATCTAAAGTAGGTATCTAAGGCAGGCATCTTAATAAATATCTAATATAGGTATCTAGAGAAGGTATCCAAGTTAGGTATCTCGATAAATATCTAAGGTAGGTATCTAGAGAAGGTATCTAAGGTAGATATCTAGAGTAGGTATTTGAGGTAGGTATCTCGATAACTATCTAAGGTAGGTATCTAGAGCAGGTATCTAAGGCGGGTATCTCGGTAAATATCCGAGGATTATTACCTAGGGAAGGCTTCGAAATTAGTGAATCCTAAGTACTTAATTAAATATAACGTGTTCTAAAGGTAAATGAGCTATTATTGGCTTGGACGTACTTAATATTTAATAGTTTTAAGACTCTATAATCTCTAGATATCTCGAACCCACTATACGACTCTATAATCTCTCTTATAAGTCCCCCCTTACTTAATATGGAGTAGATACTAATATACCCCTAGTTATCCTATTATACTAATACTTAATCGTTAAGAATCGCGATTATATAGATCATCTATTATTAAGCTTTAATATACGCCTACTTTATATCTAACGTGATTAGCTTACTATATTAGTTATAAGAGTAAATACTTGATATTCCGAATCACTACTATAATTATTATCGCCGACCGCTTTCAAGAAAGATAGCGTCTTTAACCTCTCCTTATATCTCTAACGATAAATAAGCACAACTAGCTAAGGATAATAGTAGTATAAGTAGTTCGAAGGAAGGATTACTAGGACTATCTAAAGTACTTATATTAGCGGGGTAACCTAGAAGATAAGATATAAGATTCCTATAACTATATTATAACTAATATTACTTAACTAATAAGGTATTAAGATCAAGATATTTTATATAGAGCTAGATATGAGTATTAATTTAGATACTAATGAGCTAGCTTTCTATCTTAGTTCCCTAGCTAGTCTATACTAAGCGCCTCGTATTAAACCTAGCGCCCCTATATAATTATATTATAATCTAAAGGCGCGTTACCTAGGTATTCTAAGTATTAGAGAACCGGGTAACTTCGATCTCCGCTTTATCCTTAAAAGAGTAGAATTTATATAGATCTTAAGATACTATATACTCTTCGTATTATGATTTAATAGAAGGTCCCTCTATATGACTTCGAAAATATTTTAATCTCTTTATACTACTTATAAAAGTCGTAAGTAAGTCTAAGTTTAACTATATTTAGGGCTTAAAGAGCTTCCTCCTAAAGAAACTAGAAGGCTTACTCTTAAACGTCAAGTTTTGGATAGAGTAGATAAGTGTTATAGAAGTTTCTATAGTAATAGTATAAGAGGTTTATAATTAGTTATAGGGAATAGGGATAGATAAGTCTAATCTTCTAAAGTTCTTTAGTCCTCCTAATTCTAATTAGAATCTCGATATATAAGTCTATAATAACTTGGGGTAGTCTATGATTTCACTTAACCTCTTTAGAACATAGTGTTTTCACCTAACTCTTATATATAGCTAGCTTAGGTCTACTATAATAAACATTAATCTAACCTAATAGTTAGGTCTCTTTCCCTATAGGGTAGGATGGTACGACGCTTATATCTAGTATATTAGTATATATATTAAGACCCTAAATATAATATAAAAGTAAGTAGGAAAAGCGGAGAGGCTATAAAAGACGATAAAAATATAATATAGTAAGAGAGGTTAAAACATGGGTCACGAGGCCCTTATATAGCGGGGAGTCTCTGCCGTAAATAAGGTATCTTGACTTAGGCTATCTATTATATCTATTAGTAATACCCTAGAACCCGACTTAATCTTATATAAACTATAGAGGCCTAAAGTATACCCTTCTCTCCTATTGAAACTATATCCTTATATAGTAAACTCCGTAATAACTAGATCTCTAGTATAGAACTCATTTAGTATTAATAGTGGGCCCGCGAGCCCTCCTATATATAGAGACCTTTATAAAGGAAAGGAAAGCTATCTATTTAAACGTCCTAGTTTAGTCTCGTACTAACTTAGGTAAGAGTCCCTATATCTTACTTAAGGGATATAGAGCCCTTTATATCCTTAGCTATTAGTCTAGTCTTATAGAGTTAATATACTATAGTAGTATCTTTATCCATAAGATAGAGCCTATACCTATAGTATACTTTCGCCTTAGGGTTATCCTTATAACGATTCGTCTCCTTAAGAGAGTAGAAACCCGAGGTATTAAGATAACCTTAGATTAAGAGCTTAGTATCTTACTTAACTTCTTACCCCTCGGGGTTAGTGTAATATTCTATAAGCTTAGGTCGACCCTTCCTAATAAATCGGAAGCTATTATAGTCGAGGTCCACTATCTATAATAGGTAATTCTCGAAGTAGCGGATATTAATAGGGGGTTCTAAGGCTATAAGAGGGTTAGTATTAGTCATTAGGCTAATATTATCCTTTATAGCGGAATTATTAGCTCCTATACTAGAATTATAACCCTTCGTACTAGAATTATCATTTCTAGTAATAGAAATATTAATATTTAGGGTAAAATCATTAATTCGCGAGGTTAAGATATTATCCTTTAGGGTAGAATTATTATCCTTCGGGGTAGAATCCTCCCTACTTACTATAGCGGGTAGGTCGCCTTCTTTAGTACTAAAGGAAATAGTATAATTTGGCTCTAAGATATCATTAAGCGTATTAGGGGACTTGTTAAGTACCTTAGCTTTCTTTATCGAAGGGCTATAGCTAGGATTATCTATACTATAGTACTTTATTAAGCTCTTATTCGCGGTAATCGTCGTTCCTATAGGCTATGTTATTAGGTAAGTAAAAGGGCTATAAAGTAGATTCGGTACCTTCGGGGGCTCTACTAGTACTATATACCTACTAACCCTTTATTTATCGCCTTACTAATATTATAACGTAATTAAAGACGGTTAGTTAGGTGTAAAAGAGGGTATAGAATAATATTAGTATAGATATGAGGAGTATTATCTATAGAAGTAATTAGAGAAGTGGGATCGAGAGAATCCAATATACTCTAAAGCACGACCCCTTATCCTTTCCTTCGAGTAATAGGAACGGATTATAAGGTATAGAATAGAAACGAGTTAACTCACATATAGAAATAAGAGTAGATAGAAGTATATAGAACTAGAAACTTGTAATATAGAGGGTATTATAGATACTCCCGGGGAGGGGGAATGGACTATCTAGGGGCGTTCGTAAGGTTCGAATACTCCCTCCTCTCGTCTAATATAGTTATTAAGTATATTATAGCCTATCCCGCCTATATCACTACCTCCTTATACGTTATACTACCCGCCCTCTCATTAAGTATTTCGAAATCTATACCGAGGGCGCTCACTAGCGGGAGAGCTAGTTATAGAAGGTAGGCTATTATATGACTACTAGTATTTAGTATAGCGGCTATATTAGTAAGTAGGAATATTAAATCATCTTAGAGGAGTAAAGTATATAGGAATAGAGAGAGTATTAAGACATAGCGTTATTAACCTTATAATTTATATAAGTACCCTCAAAGAAACTAGCGAGAATAATATACTCGGTAAAAAGCCCGCTAGGGCGAGACGGATATAAGTAATACTTATAGTATTAAGGAGGTAGTACGCCCCGTTAATCTACTAGGGAGGCTTTATAGTTCATAATAATCTAGGAGGTAGCTAGAGGTATTAAGTAGGGTACTATCCGCCTAGCTCAAAGGGTTAAGTTTCAAGTCTAGGGTAGGTTAGCGATTTAACATATAGTAGATAATACCTAGGACAGTAGTAGGAGGAGAGCTTAAAGAGTAATCTCACGCGAGTCTCCTTTAGGAGTAGATTATCGAGGTTCGCGGGGGCGTAATTCCTGAGTCTACTATAATTATTAGTTTATATAGCGAGAGAACTCAAGTAATACTAGAATAGGTAAAGGATTCTCTATCTTATAAAAATCTATATCATATAATTAAGGTATTATAGCTAATTATAAGGTTAAAGAGAAGAGCTAGAATCTGGTCATAGGTTTTGTCGTTAATTATAAAACAATTAATAGTATAACTAGATAAATTATAGCCTAGTATTAAGTAGTAGGTAGTTAATCCGGCGGGCTACTAGTTAGTTTACTATTTAAGCCACGCTATTCGAAACCGAAATCTTACTTATAGTTAAGCTATTAAATATAATCTCGTATTTAATACCTAAGTAATTAGTACCTTAGTGTTTGAGTAATTAGTGTCTAGTAGCTAGTTACCGGCGGGTTTTAGTATCTAAGTAACCGAGTACCTACGCACCTAAGTATCTAGTATCTGGTATCTAGTATCTAGTAACTAAGTAACTAAGTATCCGAGTACCCGCTCACCTAAGTATCTAATATCTAGTATCTAGGTATTTAAGTATCTAATATCTATATATTTAAGTATCTAAGGATCTAGTATTTGTGTATTTAAGTATCTAGTATCTAAGTATCTAGTATCTATATATTCGAGTATCTAGCGAGTTCTAGTATCTAAGTATCTAGTATCTAAGGATCTAGTATCTAGTATCTAAGTATCTAGTATCTATATATTCGAGTATCTGGCGAGTTCTAGTATCTAAGTATCTAGTATCTATATATTCGAGTATCTAGGGAGTTCTAGTATCTAAGTATCTAGTATCTATATATTCGAGTATCTGGGAGTTCTAGTATCCGAGTATCTAGTATCTAAGTATCTAAGTATCTAGTATCTAAGTATCTAAGTATCTAGTACCTATATATTCGAGTATCTAGGGAGTTCTAGTATCTAAGTATCTAGTATCTAAGTATCTAGTGTCTAGTAATTAGTATTTAGTAGTTAGTATCCGGCGAGTTTTAGTACCTAGGTATCTAGCTCTTAGTAATTAGTATCTCGAAATTAGGCTAAATAGCTAGAATAGTATATTAGTAAATAAGTACTCACTAAACCGCTAAGAGTTTACGTATTATCATAAGAATATAAAGGAAGTAGAAGCACTATCGAGAGCTAGAAGAGAGCTAACACGAGTTAATTTATCTAATCTATAGCGTTTTAAAAATAGCTACTAAAGTAGATATAAATTTAGAGAGGGTTTTTGATTTAGCGTATATGTCTACTAAACTCAAGTATTACCTATCTCTATATCCTCGAGCTCTTTCTCTAAATATTCTCGCTCCTTTCTCTCTATATATTCTCATTCTAACCCTCTAGACATTCTCGTACCTACTTTGCTAACTACTAAGTATTACCTATCTCCGTATCCTTATACTCTTTTTCTAAACATTCTCGCTCCTCTCTCTCTATACGTTCTCGTTCTAATACCTCTAGATATTCTCGTGCCTACTTCGCTAATCGCCGTCGTAGTCTCTTAGCCTCCTTCTTCTCACTCTCACTATTAGTAATATTAAACGAGAAGTCGGTAACCTCCTTATATACCTAGAAGGTATAGTATATCCTCGCCTTAATCCTATTTCTAAGAGCTACGAGAGTCTTAATATATATATTATAATCCTAGCCACTTCGGTAGCCTCTACTAATAGTCTAATTCTACTAGTCTAGAGTCTATAGTAGATTAAAGATATAAATATTATTCGCTTCTTAAATATTATAACCTATCGCGAGAAGTTTCATATTAGAGATAAGAATAATAGCTTCGTAAGCCTCTTAGTTCTCATAATTCTCATCCTTATTAGCCCTTACACTAAAAGATCTAACTAGTATACCTCTATCCTTATTAGAGATCTCCGGGTATAGGATAACTATTAGTATATCTAGGCATTTAAGGAGGAACTACTATAGTAAGGTATTAGTTAGAGATTAATTAGTTATTTCCAAAATAGAGTATAAGAAAGGGGTACTAACTAGTTAAAGGAGAGCTACTATAGGTGGACTACTATATCTAATAATTATCTTTTCATTCCTCGAACTCCCTATAGAATATAACTTCATCTTATCTAGAAACTTACTAAGTTCCTTAAGCTTTTAGCTATCTTCTATAAGCTACTCGAAGTACTTCCTATACTATAACGAGTCGATTTTCTTCTTACTCTTCGTGATATATAGCAATTAGTCTCGGATATAGCTTACGAGAAGGGAGATAGTCTTACTAGCTTCTATAGCGGAGTAGAATACTTTTACATATACTAGAAATAATACGTAAAACCGAACCTATATAAAGATCGCGTTACCTTTAAGCCTAGAATCGTCGCGAATAGGTTAAGGTACCTTTTTATTATCTCTAGTCTACTTCTCTAGTAACCTCTCCTATATAAAATCCGCCCTTACCTTTACTTTATTTACTAGTATTTTAATAAAAGGAATATACTCTTCCTCTATATTAACTATTATAAAGGACTATATTATCGGGGTAAGGGGACTATTAGTCTTCTAAACTACAAGTTAGTCGCTCTATGGACGACTATTACCGGAAGTAAGGCCTTATTCAAGTCTATAGAGTATAGCTCTCATACCTTTTTTTCTAACTCTCTCTCTATATTATTTAACTCTCTATTCTCTCCTTAAGTATATTCCCTAAGGAGGTCCCCCTCCTTTAGTAAATCATTATACCTCTTTACAAGAATTTCGATATTAGTAATATAGCTAGCGTACCTCGGGTAGTCTGTCTATAGCTATTCTTTGGATTGAATTATCTTAATTATATACGAAATATCCTTAATAGTTTTAATAATCGGAGTTCTAGAGAGACTATATAGGCTAGGATAAGTAGAGTAAGTAGACTTTTAGCTTATCTACTTAAAAAAGAATAAGCTATATAGTAACGCGGGGTTCCGGCTCTCATAGAACTCGTCCTAAAAGAAAGTAGAGAAGATGGAGCGACTAGTTATCTTACTTTTAAATCTTTGGATATTATTAATCTTTAATATAATAGACCTATTAGAATATATAAGAAAAATAAAATAGGTATAATAGTTCTTATCTCTATAGTAGTAGAACTATTTTCTTATCTTCTCATCTCTCGAAGTTAGGTTCTTAAAGGAACTCTTTAGGTATTTATAATACTTAATAAAGAATTATACCTAGAGCGCCTCGGGTTTAGGGTATTTGGTATTAAACGTCTTCTTAAACTCGTCTCTCTAGTAAGGAATGAGTTTTAGTGGGATAATAATAAGGACTAGACTAATATTTATAATCTCAAATAACTTAGAAGAGAGAGATCTCTTAATATACGGGTATTAGATACCCTATGAACTCTAAGAGGGATAATAAGTGTCATTTGGTTAAGGGTTCTTATTAGTCCCTATAGTAAGGTGCCTACTGCGTAGCTCGGGGGTAACTAACGCGTCGCGTGATCTTAGTATATCCTAACTATAGTAATAATTATATTCTGAACCTAGTAGAATAAATAAGTCTTATATATCTTACCTAGACTAATTCCCTTAGCGAGGATAGCTCTATAGATACCCTTAGTCTTACCCTTAAATAGCTACTATATAATATAAGCCTAGTATAGTCGAGTATATCTCTTTAATCTAGGGTACCTCACATATTAGCTATCGAGATAATATATATATATTGGGTTATAGTCGTAGAAGAACTCATATATCTTAGCTAGGATTCTTTAGTGAAATGTATTATAGAGGGATATTATTAACGTTATCGAAGCTATAAATACTATAATATTAGTAAGTATACTATTAAATATAAATTAATACGAGGAAATAGTAATAAAAAAACTTATAGATCGCTGTTATCTATATTATATAATATACGTATAGGGTCAAGAGTTAAATCCCCTATCAAATCCGCCTTATTAAGTAATCTAGTAGATAGTAAAGGGGTAGGTAAAGGAGGAGGGGAGTCTTTATAGGAAGGGACTTCTTAAGGTAAATCGGGGAGTATATTAGTATCGTTCTAACCTAGAAGAAGTAGAGAAGTTAAGCGAATAGGCCTAGAACCGCTAAGTGAGTTATTAGGAATAGGTAATCTCATTATTTTAAGGTACTCGTTTAAGGGAGGAATAACCGAGCTACCCTCGAGTTTTAGATTAAAGACGTAGAGATCTATAATGTGAGAAGTAGGTAAAGCGGATATAGAAATCTTACTCGAGTTCTATAAGACTAAAATATAATTCTAAAAGGTAATAGTATCGTGGATAATAATAAACTTTGGGTCCTACTAAAGCTAAGGATATTCGTAGATAAAGCCTAGTAGAAGATTATCGCCTAGAAAATTAATATTAAAATCATAACCTATTACCTCGTAAAATAAGCTAAAGTTGAGGTAATAAGCCGAATATCTTTGGCCCTTTGGTCTTAGAACTCTCGAGATAAGAAAGCTCCTATATAGTATCTACGAGAGCTCTATAGAGTATCGAGGAAGGTGTAGATTCTACTATCTCTGAGATGAATCTATAGTATGAGCTTAGAAAGGGTAGTTAGGAAAGTAGAAGGCTAGTTAGTAGAGGAAGCTATATCTTTGGATATAGCGAGTACTTTGGGAAGTTCGTACTAGGAGATTCTAACTAGACTAGAAGGTGAATAGGTATAAAAGCTCAACTCGATAAGGAATAGTAGTAGCTATAACTAAGACGTTAGTATCGCTATATATAACGAGGTTAGGGAGGAGTGAATATACTTAACCTTCTCTGAATATAGAGACGAGGCTAGAATTAGTAGCTTATTAAGAGGTTACCTGACAAGTATATAAGGAGAAGGGAGACTCTATTATATAATCGCGAAAGAAGTATTTAGATTAAAAAACGTAGCTAAACCTAGAAGAGGGAGATAAACTAGTATTAGCTTTACCTTAGTATAACCTCGATAGTAGAGAAGTATTATAAAGTAATATATAATATAATTAATTAGTCCTCACTAATTATTAATAAGAAGTTAAGGTAATATATATATTATATAGAGCTTTAGGCTAAAGACTAATTATGTTTAGGAAAATGTATAGGTACATATATTCCAAAATATTTCCATAATTGCTAAGCGCCTCCCTTAAGCCTTAGTAAGTACTTATATTATAGTATCTAAATAAAATAATAGAGTATCTAATTAGAGTATCTAATCCGGGTATCTAAGGTAATACTATAATATACCTTCTTAGCGAAAACAATAAACTAAGCCTGCTTCACATATATATACTAGTAGTAGTTCCGACTAGCTCCTATAATTATCCCCTTCCGCCTACTCTATATATTCCACATATTAAATAAAGGTAAATAAGCTAGGGAATAGACTACTATAGGTAGATAAAGCTATAGAAGTAAGCGATATTATTACTATAAGCTATAATATTAGTAGAGGAGACGGATTTAGTAGGTAATAATATCCTTAGATACTCTAATAACTTTAGCCCTAATAATACTAACTAAGATAAAAAGTTATATAGATAATAAGATAATAAAAGAAGGAGAGACTAATAATATAGTAGAATAGCTCAGAGATCTTATGAAAAGAGAAAAGATCTAACTATAGCTAGTTACCCCGAACCTTCTAATCTAACTAGAGTAACTATAATAGAATAGTTCATAAAACTAGAGAATAGCTAATAGAAAAGTAATAAGAGGTTAAAGATAATAGGATTTTAATATAATAGATACGCTATAGAAAAAGATTACTAGTATAAAGATCTAGAAATAAGGGGACTTACTAGCTCTATAAGAAGAAATATATAATATCTATTAGTTAATATTAATGTAAATAAAACAGATAAGGCTATTACTACTCCCGAGGCTTATAAACTTAGATAATTAACTCGAGAAAAACTTAGGCTATACTTATAGAACCTTATACTAAGTTTTATAAACTTATATTATAAATTAATAATTTCCTTTAAGTTTATATACCCCGAGGTATATTTCACTAGAAGAATTAGCTACACTAATAGTAAAGTAGTTTACTAGGTCTAGATAATGAATTAAATAGTAAAAGTAAGAAGACTAGTAGTATAGGAACTATACCTCTAAAGACTAAGAGAAAAGTAGAGGATTCTAATATACTAAAGCCCTAGCTAAGAGAATATATAATAAATAATAGAATAATAAATACTATATACCTTACCCCGAGAACCTCCTCTATTCCTATAATAGAGATTAAAATATCATATAAAAGTATACCTAAGTATATTATAGCTATAATATTAGCCTTAATTACGCTAATAGACCTACCTAATAGTATCGCCTCCCCCTTATACCTATCTTTAAACCTCCTAGAGTAGGTAATTACTTAGGAAGATAGAGAATTACGAGGGAGAGAAGGGTTAGAGATATAGGACCTAGTAAAAATATACTAATTATAAACGATTTCTAACTTAGAAATATAATTAGCCTATAGTAGGTTATAATAATATATTAAGACTACTAATATTTAACTAGTAATTATCAAGGGATAGGAATAAGGGAGGTAATTAGTTAGAGTACTTAAAAAGGGATATAAACGAGATATTATTATATAAATTAGATAGATATAAAGGTAAGTAATATAGCGAGGGGAATTATATATATATAGAGATATATAATAGAAAGTAAGCGTATTTAGTAATATAGAGAATATAGGTAAAGGAATATAAAGGGTATTAAGATAATATAAGTAATATATTAAAGCTAAGTAAGCCTCTCCTTACTACTAATTAGTTCTTATAATACTCTCTAGATACTATATACTAAATACTAGACTAGACTCTAGATACCAAATACCAAATACTAGACCCTAAATACTAGACCTTAGATACTAGATACTAGATACTAGATACTAGGTTAGGCTCTAGATACCGGTCCCTAAATACAAATACTAGGTTAGATACAAATACTAAATACTAGACTCTAGATACTAGATACTAGATACGGGTTAGGCTCTAGATACGTCCCTAAATACTAAATACTAGGTTAGATACTAAATACCAAATACTAGACTCTAGATACTAGATACCGGGTTAGGCTCTAGATACTAGTCCCTAAATACCAAATACTAGGTAAGGGCCTAGATACAAAATATAGATACTAGCCTAGACTCTAGATACTATATAGTAGATACTAGGTATCTAAAGCTAAAACTAGATATCGAAATACTAAATACTATATTATCCTGAGTAATATAATATATCTATAAATATATAGGTTTTTTTTCTATAATTCCCTAGATTATAGTTTCAAGGTATTCTAGTTATATTATAGAGAAGTCTATACTTGAAATAACTCCTAGACCTTATCTAGAGATCTATATAAATAATAGCTTACTTTCTTATTTCATTCTATAAATATATAGTCTATTAATAATTTTTATATATAAATATATTATTTATTTAATAACCTTTATATATTCTCTATAATTAATACTTCTATCTATTATCTATATATATAAATATTTATAGTAATATAGAACTAAATACTCTAGTACTCAAGTATTACCTTAATAATAACTTATTTACTCTTCTTTCTTTAATTATATTAGATATCTTATTAACTCTTCGTCTAGAAATATAGTAAGAGTTTACTAGGCGACTCTTATAAAACTATAAGTAACTAAAGAAACTATATTCGAATATAGTATGAGATAGAAGTAAATAATTAAGTAACCCTATAGCTAAGGAAAAGAAGACGAGTAGAGCGATAGCTTAATACCTCGGCTAGTATTAATTTAGTTCGTTCCTCTCTAATAAATTCTTTATATTGAGAAGGATACTATAGACTTCTTACTTATAATTACTACTAATATTAAGAGGTCTTATCTAGAAGTATTTTATCTCGCATTAATATAGAAGCTAAGTAGGTCCCTCTATGAGATATATAGTATACTCTACCTTAACTTATTAATTAATAGCTTAAGGATTAAGACCCTCGACTTTAGGGCTAATAAGTACTTATTTAGCTATTATAGTACTAACCCTAGTTATACTATCTCTTTATATATTACCTATATAGGAGATCTATAAAAGGTAGAGTTCTAAATATTTATTAGGGAACTATATTAATATCATATAATATAATAAATATCTAAAAGAGTTAAAGGACTTATATTTATTAAAAAGCCCTAATTACACGCTCTTACTTAATTAGATATATTATAAAATTAAGTAAAGGTATTTAGAAAGGGGATTAAGTTATAAATATCTAGAGCTACTTCTATACCTTTCGTTGGACTATAATTATTATTATATTTCTGCCCTCGAGAGAGCTAGCTCTTTATAAAGTAGTAATAGTTTTCTAGGAAGTAGAAGAGAACCGAGCTTATAGAATCTAGCTAGATTTTATAGGGTAGAGAAGACAAGGTACTTACTACTCTATAATAGCTATATATAATAATCCTCTATATTAATACTATATTTAGATAGATTACGCCCTATTAAATAAATAGGACGACGATTTCGTACTAGTAACCTTAAGGAGTACACTATTATTACTGAACCAGATATAGAAAATAGTAGAGTAGGTTATACTATAGACTTAGGAGGGGGTTTATTCTCAAATAACTTAGATACTACTCTTAGAGAAGTAGAGCTAGGGTTAATCCTAGGGAGTACTTTCTTCTCTAACTAGGATAGAGAGACCTATAATCTATTAAAACTTTCTTTACGAAGATTATAGAGGTAGTTAAGACGTTATAGTAGGGTATTACTAGGAATAATAATATAGATAATAGGCTATCGCCTATATGCCTTAGATTAGATTCCGCTCTACTACTAGTCTATATCCTATAAATTCTTATTAAGACAAAGATTTCTTTACTACTATATATCCTACCTTATTTCCTTTTAGGATAGGGGCTATATTAAAGATGAGGTAATACGGAGCGAGAGTCTATTCCTTTAAAGCTTTACTTAATAGGCTCTTAGCTATTATAGTTATTAGTAAGAAGAATCCTAAACTACTAACTATATATAACTTCTACTATTATAAATAGTAAGAGCTAATAACTATTTCTAGATTTATAAGGCACTATATATTTATATTTTATTATATAATACTATCCTACTCTATTAGATTAGCTTAGGTAATAGTCTTTAGGCTCAGAGGAGGATTAGGCACGAGTATAAGAAGACCTACTTAGCCTATCTAGCGACACGATTAAGTAGGCTACCGAGTAGATAAAGGCCGGTGTCCGATAAGAGACCCGATTATTATCTATCTCATAGAAAACTTGACTACTTATCCTTTAACCCGGAATCCTTTGGTAGAAGCTATTAATATAGTATAAGATCCTAGGATAGATCTCTTAGTAGGATATTCTAGTATAGTAGGTTATAATTAACCCCTTAGACCTATGTAATAGTATAGTACTAGAGCTTACGGGTATTAGATTCGATGCTTCGCTATCCCCTACTATAGTATAGATACTATAGTAATAGACAGTAATTAGTAACCTAGTCTATATTACTATATCTTCTATATTATCCTAGAAGTATTCTTCTCTTACTTACTATGCTTAATATCTAGTGAGATAGGTATCCTTAGTAAGATAGTAAACTATTTTAGTATTATTAAGGAGAATAGTCGCCTCGCCTTATACCTCTATATACTTATATAGGTAGGTAATATGGAATTTAATAAGCTCTATAAACGTATTCGCGAAGATAAAGCCTTTTAAGCTCGAATAATTACTTATATCGAGTCGATTATATCTGAATTAGTAGACATCGCCGCTACCTAAGTATTTAGAGAGTCTCCTATAATAGGCCTAGAAGGAGATAATAGGAGCTAATAGTATACGTATAATAGAACCTCTAACTTGGTACTAATAGCGATAATAGCGTAGATATTAGAAGTAATAGGCCTCCCGTCCCTCTAATAAGCTCTATAGAAGAATAGGAATCTTAGCTAAACTAAGATTCTAACTATATTACTTATAGATAAAAAGTATAACTAATATATACTATAAGTATAACTACCCTAAATACAGGTTCCGCTTCCAAAGAAATAACTCATAACTAGTAGTTAATAAGCTCAGTGAGGTTAAGCTAGCTCGTAATAATATAGATATAAATAAGTATAACTATATTATCTATTCTATAATCCGGTCTAATAATAATTACTTTTATACCTAATAGGTAAATGCCCTTACTAAAGTATTCTATATATAAACTATATAATAAAACTCGTTTAAAAGCAATATTAGCTCATAATATATATAGCTATATTAAAGCGTATATTAGAGGACACTATCTAGGTAGAGAACCCTACCTAGGAGTAAGAGGCTCAGGGATACGGATTATAGCAAGTTCCTTATAAAAGTATAGAACTTTTACTTAAGAAAGGAGAGGTTAGCTATATCTTAGTAGCTAGTTACCTCCTTAGTTACGAAGCTTATTATATGCCTTATAAGAAAACTAAGAGCTTTAACTTAAAAACTATTAAGCGTCATATCTATAGTATTATAGCACTATCTAGACCAGATAAAGAGCTAATTCGGCCTATAATATAGAGTTTCTATTCTTCGAGCCTTAGTGAGCTATTAGTAGCTCGGTATATAAATTATCTATACCATAGACCTAAGCTCTAGTATTTTTGCTTCTACGAGTATATCTACTAGATCTCTCTTATTACTATAGCTAAAGCTAATTCTAAGTACTTTATATTAGATACTAATATCCTAAGTCAGCTATATATATATAGAAGTTAGTCTATTAAACTTCTATACTTACTACCCCTTTAATCTAGGGTTATTCCTTAGTACTATAAATAGTGTTCTACTAAACGGAATATACCTAAGAAGTAGAGAAAATATTAAAAGCTCTTCTTAGGCTATTTATCCCCTAGGAGGATCTTAGTTAAGTATTCAAAGAGTATATAGTAGACGTAAGATAGTTCCCGGATATAAGAGACGCCTACTCTTATATTTAGAATATCTTAGAGCTTCTCTTTCGCCCTATATTAGACGCCTAGCTTTAAATATAATATATATTTGGAAAGGGAAAGAGTAAGCAGACCTTAATTAGAAGTTATAGTAACTAGAAGACAAGGAGTAGGACAGAAACGAGATCACGGATCTAGTTATTAAAGATAGAGAAGGAATAAGGGCCTTAATTAATATATACCTAAAGATATAGAGATACTATCTATTATAAGTAGTCCAAGGTATATTCTAAATAGAATAAGGAGGCTAGTAAAAGATAATCTACTAAACCCGAGCCTACCTATACTTAAGAATATCCGAATCTAGGGCCCTCCTTATTCACTAATCTAGATATAGGAGGATAATATAAATAAAGACGTAGTATTAGTATAGGAGGATAGATTCAAGAGACTTCGGAAGAGAAGTAAGCCCTTAGATAAGTCTATAATATCTACTAATAGGCCTACTTAGCCGACAGAGACCTCGAGTCTATAGAACTAATCCTAATCCTATCCCTTATTAATATTAACTCTACTAGCCTCATAGCTCAAAGCTTACGCTAAGGCTAACTAGTCTCTAGTAAACCTCATTAACTCGATTAGAACTAAGTTCAAACTAAACGAGAAGTAACTTATAGTAGTAAAGATCTTTTTTATACTATACTTATATACTACAAAATCTAGTTATAGAACTATCTAAGTAAACCTACTTTATATTAGAGGTAAAGGAGGGACAGGGAAAATGGAAGTTATTAAGGCCTTCCTCTTTAGTATAGAACTACTCGATATCTTAGATAAGGTTATATTATCTACTCTAATAGGGGCACTATATCTCATATTAAGGGGTCTATAGTATACGCTATTCTTAGGATAGTATAGGATTAGGCTTAGCGAATAGCTAATAAGACTAACTAAAGGAATATACTAAGAAATAAGAGGGTACTTATTATAGACGAAATAGTATAACTAGTAAAAATCTACTATACTATATAATTAATAATATAAAGGAATATTTAGCCTACCTATAGAATTAGGGGCTACTCGGCGGGCTCCCTATTATAGTTACCCTTAGCGATTTTCACTAGTTTCTGCTAAATAACAAGCCTCTCTAGGTATAAAGTCTAAACTAAGATCTATCCTTATTACCCTATAGGGAGATATAGCCCGATTTAATAACGTAGTAATCCTTACTAAGTCTATATAGTAGTAAGGAACGTAGCCTACTAAGTATTACTATTTCAGGCTAAGAACGTAGAGATAACTAAGATAATATTAATCTACTAAATAAATAAACGGTAGTAAAGTAGCTCGTATATAGCTACGAGATACCCCCCGTGATACTCTATTAGTGGAACGAGCTATGAGCCTAAAGTAATCGTTAATATATAAAAGAATTCGCTAATATAAAGGATTAGAAGATCTTCCTCTTCGCGGCGAAGTATAATATACTAGTATAATCGACTAGAAAACCCCTCTATATATTCTCGTAGAAGCTCTCCTTATAGAAGATAGTAATAGACTCAAGGGTCCTAGGCTTCTAAATATACACCTAGTATACTAGTTATACTCCTCTATAACTTTTATATAGAAGGTAGGTTAGTTAATAGACTCTAAGGTATAGCGGTTAGCGTCTCTATAACCTAGACACTAAGATAGTAGAAGTAGCGGCCCTTATATCTTCGATTAACCTCTACTTTATATCCTAGTGTAGTATATAATCCAAATGTTTAGACCTCCCTTAACTCGAACCTATAATTACGCCTTCTTTCTAATTAAGAGTTAAATACGAAACCTATATATGGGCTAAGTATTCAGAGGACCTAGGTCCTACTAACCCTTAGTTAGGCTATTACTATATATAAGGGTTAAGGGTCTACCTTCGATAAAGCTATAATAGATCTAAATATAGCTTTAGTAAAGCGATCTAAAGATAATTGAAACTATACGAAATAGTCGTCTCTAAACATTTAGCTTACTAGAGTATATACTCTATAGAATGTCTCTAGCGACGGACTATAGCTACTAAACGAAATAACCCTAGACGATATAACCTACTATCCTAATCCTAATCTATACTTAGAGATAGAGAGGTTAGAATAATTAGACAAAGCAATACTCGTAAGATAGGAGAGTATAGGGGTTATATAGCTCGGTAGTTATATAAACTCGAACTCAAGTCTCACGTACCTATATAAGATACTTAAATACTCTATTACTAGATACCTCTCCTAAATACTCAAATATTAGATACTAGACGCCAGATACCTCTCCCAAATACTAATACTCTATCGCTAGATACCCCTCCTAAATACCCCTCCTAGATACCTCTCCCAAATACTCTATTACTAGATACCCCCCTCCCTAAATACTTAAACGTCATTAGATACTAGATACTCCTCCTAGATACCTCTCCCAAATACTCTATCGCCAGATATCGGGACTTATAGTATATATCACGTGGCGAGAAATATACTCCATAGAATCGATAGTATAATTAGCTTCCAAGTAGCCTCTATACGTGAAATATAAGGTAAATAGACGTCTAAATATAAGCGAGAAGCTTATAGGTAGGTATATATATACCTATAGTAGAATAGGAGGTTTCTAGTTAAACCCAATAAAGTCACATAACGAAGTAGGTTACCCCTATATAAGCTAAATCTATATTACTAATAATTAGAGAGGGGCTACAACGCGTTTATTAAGTATACTTAATAGCTTATATAATATAATAATCGCCCTAGAATAACGGTAATCCTATAGTATAGTACTAGGTATGAATATTCTTAATTATTTAGACCTTCCCTAGGATCCCTAGATTTTTTAGTATTCCTTATTTTTTTAGTATAAGAACTAGCCGACTAATTAGAATAGCGGAATAGACCTATATTAAAAAAGTAGCGAATTAAAAGTCAGATATTATATAATTTAACTCATAGTGTTTTTCGTTTTCTCTATATACCTAAAACCCTTTAACTTAAGCTAAAGCTTAAGGTTAAAGGTATAGGATATGGGATATGGACATGCGGGAAACAGGACATACTAGTACTAATTAGGATTAGCGTATTTAGGGATCATATATTAGAACCTCGATACTATAATCCTTACTTATAGAATATAACTACTTCACTAACCTACATAATTAGCATTCCACGACTACATGACGATACTACGTATTACTAGTAAACTAATACTAATTAGTCTATATTTAGATTAGAAGATTTAGATTAGAGGAAGGTCCTACTATTAGTAAAGTATTCGGTAACCTAAGATAATAATACCTACTCCTAGTTAAAGAGGGAACTAATATTAACTCCGGTAAAGTATTTGGTAGCCTAAGGAGAAGAGATTAGCTCTTACTAATTAGAAAGCGGTTAGCCCTTTAGCTATTTAACTAAACTATCTAGTTTAACTATCCTTTAAAAATAACCTTATTCGGTACTAAGACTACCTTCTTAGTAACCAACTTTCTACTTATATACTACTATAGACCCTCCTCTAGAACCATATAACCCTTAAAGCCCTATAGACTCGCTCCTACTTCGATTTTACTATTAAGTTAAGCCCCTTAAGCTTTAGAATACCTCCGGAAAACTCGATTTTCGCTCCCTAAATTACTTATTATAGACGAAATTTTTGCGACTAAGATATTTACGAACTACTAATACCTTTCTACGAACCTACTATAAACTACCCTACCTTTAAACTATTCCCTTATTGAAATCACATATATTCTAAAGGGTTAATATAGACAAAGACAAGTAGAAGGAGAAGATTAAGAAATAGGAGAATAGGATTAACCTAGTAACTACGACGAAGGAGGATCTTTAGGAGTATCTAGATACTAAGTTATACTAGTACTCTATAGATAGAACTATAGATAATAACCTATAGGATCTATTTAAGGATAACTTCAAAAGCTTTAACCTTCTAGCCTTTAATTAATATAACTATACCGAATTATAGCGCTTTAATCCTATCTTTAGTATAGTAGTATTTCTATTAACTAGAATATAAACCGCCTTACTATAGCCTAATCCTTACTTAATATCGTTAATAAGGAGATAAAGCATATATAGAATAAAAACGATATTACGTAATTTGGTCTAGTAAGAGTAGATCTCAAGAATAGGCCTATTACTTCGGTTTTCGTAACTTTAGAAGGAGCTAGATACTCTAATATACCGAACATTTAGCTACTACCTCTATTACCTTAACCTTAACCTTAACCTCTACTACTACTACTAGAATAAGGTATATAGAATATCGACTAACCTCCTCTACTACTACTACTACTATTACTATTTAACCCGGGAGCTCCTTAGGTAATCCTAGCTATAAAGCTCATTAGAGAAGTAGCTAGAATCTATACTAAAGATTAGAAGTATAACGGAACTAATAGTAGTTTTAACTATAAACTTACTATCTTCCTTAATATCTATTAATATATAGACCTCCTATAAGATATACTTATAAGAGCTTTCCTACTATACTAAAGGGCTTAGTATAAGACTTCTTTTATAATAATAGCTTATCTAATGAACCTATAAAGTAGCTTATATAAATATTCGTAACTTCTTAAAGGTCCTAAATATTAACACGAAACCTAGATAAATAGAATACTACTAACTTAAATTCTATAATAACTAAGTACCCTAAAAAGTCAATATTTAAGGTTATTTAGATTCTAATTAACGAGCTATATTAACTATAGTTCGGACTTATAACTACCCTACGAAGTATTAAATTCCTATATAATAAGATTATTACTACTTATTAAGGCTCTCTAGTATACTAATACATAGTTTTAGACCCTCTTACGGATCTCGGCTAGCTTATCTATAAGCTATAGTCCTCTATTACTATATACGAGAAGGA
>JAJTUR010000282.1:0-31747 GCA_021399475.1 Hyaloscypha finlandica
ACTTAAAATTAAAATTGAAATTAAGTTTTTTTAATTAAAAGTTTAAACCTAATTTAAGCTTACTTTAAAATACCTAAGCTAATACCTGTTTTATTATAACGAGATAGGTTAAAATCGATTTTAAGCTCGGTTTAAACCGTCCTAAAATCACGACTTAAACCTAGCTTAAAACTATTTAAAGCTTAATTTAAAATAGCCTTAAATCGGTTTAAAGTACTATAGGGGCGTAGTGAAGTATTAACTATAGGGGGAATTAGTAAGGTATATTCGAATTCCGGTACTAGGATTAGTTTATATACTACTTCCTCTAGATATTCTTATTGAATCTTAGCTATATCTGGGTTATTAGTAATATTAAAGCGGCGCTTTTTCTCTTCGTATTAGTAAAATAATATAGCTTTCTTATATATCTCGTCGTATTTATATATTAAAATATTAGTAGGGTTAAAAGCTATATCCTTAAGAATCTAGTCTCTTACTCCTAGAGGTAGTCCTTATATGAATTCCTAGTATTAAGTAATCTTATCTAGTTCCTTCTTTTATATTAGTTCCTTAGATACCTAATTAAATATATTAATATAAGACTTCGTAAATAGACCTCTAGTCTTAGCCTATATAATAATTATAGAAAGGTAATTATAGCTAATCCTAATTATTTCCTAGTCGTTTTCCCGGAACTCCTTTAATAGGGCTTCGAAAAACTTAGATTCCTAGTAAGCCTCGGGGTTATTAATATAATATCCTAGTATAGCTTTAATTTATTCCTTAAAAACCTAAGAGATATAATATATAATCTTTTCTTATTTAATATTATTAGGGATATAGTAGTCCTTATATATATCTATATATTATTCTAGGAATACTGAAATATTCTATCTATTAAACTATAGTATACTTAGGAAAGCAGAAGTAGTAAATTTAAGCCTAGTACTAGTATATACTTCTCTTTAGTTATCTTATTCTCTTTAGCTATCTTAGTAATTAATTTAGGTGTTTCTATACCTATAGATCCTATTATAGAAGACTCCGAAGGGCTAATAGTATCCTTAGAGACTAGTATTAGTATCTAAGAGGTCTCGCTTATTAATAATATCCTTAGCTAGTATCCTAATTTCGGTATTAGTAGTAATAATAATATTACTTTTCTAGTCTTATTCTAATTACTTATACTTCGTAGGCTTAATACCTTTAATAAATCTATTTGTCTTAGTCGATTCTAATATACTTAATAGTATTATAGATAAAGAAAGTAATAATAATAATAATAATAATTTTCCCGATTTCTCTATCTTCCTTAAATCCCTCTTAATAATATCACTTAATAGCTTTCTCTTTACCTAGAGGCTTCTCTAATTTTCTTATTTAATTTCTTATTTCTGATTTTTCCTTATCTTTTTCTAATTTCTAATTACTTTTCTACTTAAGATTAAGGGTATTCCTCTTTCTAGATATCCTTTTACTTAAAAAGTAATCCGTTTACCTAAATTAATATTATTTCTATTCCGACTTTCGCTATAATTAAATTAATATATAAAGTAATAGTATAACTTATTTCCGAGTACTAAGGCTCGCTTCTAACTTTAGTCTACTTATAGCTATCTGTATAATTTTACTAATTCTATTTCCTCTATTTATTTCTTTCTATAGTTAGCCTCTATTTCTATATCTCTACTTATTATATTCGCTACTATATCTTATAGTTAATTCTATTAAAATGCTTATATATTCGGAAATTAGAGTAAAACCCGAAATTACTTCTCATATATCCTTAATACTTTAGCCCTAGGTATAAGGTATTATAACTACCCCTTTTTCTTAAACTTATTATATAATAATCCCCTTATAGAGTACTCTTAGGGCTTTATAAGAGTATTCTCCTTAACTACAAGTTCATCTCCCTATATCGCTTACTAATAAATATATAAGAGGGAAAAAGTAGTAAGACAAAAACCTATATAAAATACTATAGAGTATAAAATCGACTAATAGTAAAACACTAAAAAATAATAACTATAAGATAGACGTAAAGTAGTATAAAATTAGTATATAAGTATATAGAACTCAAAGTATAAAAGTAATATATAATTATTATTCTATAGCTATAGAAACTCTAGCCTTCTTATACGAAATACCAAAGTCACATGATCTCGGACATGTCTGTAGTCATGTGATCAGAATATTAAAACTACCTAAAATCGCGAAAATCGATAGTATATAGCTAGCTATACTATAATATCTCTATACTACTATAGTTAAAACCCTTTAAAAATTTTATAAGGTACCTTAGAAAGTAGAAGTATTAGTTTAGAGTATTAAAAATTACCCCTAAAGAAAGAAAGGTGAGAATGTAGTAGTTATAGCTAGTTTTCGTATGAAAATCACGTGATGGCGGTATCCCTCTTATACCCCCCCCCTTTTTCTTTTAGGGTATATTTTCAACTCTAATTATATTCTAGAAGTACTCGAACTTATCCCTTATAAGTAGTTTTATAAGCTTATCTACTAGTTAGAGTTTAATAGAGATATATTCTAGTTTTACTTATTTTACTATAATAGCTTCTTATACTTATTTCTCTCAGATATTAATGTGCTTTATTCGAGCGTGAAATTAATTATTCTTTATAAGGGTAATCGCTCCTCAGTTATTATAGTATATAATTATAGCTACCTACTCTTCCTAGAGAGCTTGAGCTAGGAATTATTTAAACTAGATAACTTCTTTTACTACTTGTATTTGGGCTATAGTCTCGGATTCATAAGAAGAGAGGGCGACGGTATTCTATCTCTTTAAGAACTAGCTAATAATACTATTACCTATATTAAATACGAATCTATTAGTTAATCGTCGAGTGTCTTTATCCCTTACCTAATCCGTGTCTAAGTAGCTTATTAGTGCTTAAAGATCCCTATAATAAGTGAGCTAATATATAAGTATACCCTATAGATACTATAGAATCCTCTTTACTATTATAATATATTCGGTTATTAGGTTTATAGCGAATTAGTTAACTATAAATACTATAAAGGTAATATTAGGGCGGGAACCGAGTATAGTATATATAAGTGAGCTAATTAGTTTCTAATATTCCTTAATTTCGAATAGAGATACTAGATAATCTTTTAGTATAGGGACGAGATTACTCTTATTTATATCTATTAGAGTCACTACTAGTTTATAGTCCTCTATTCTAAAATCTCAAAGTACCTTTATAATATAGGAATATTATCTAAGGCGAAGCGTGTAGTTTAGATAATCTCGTATAATCGTTATACTAAGGTAGAAGCTAATAGCCCCGAGGTCACTTATCTGGAATCGTTTACTAAGAGCTTACTTAAGTATATTAATCTTATTTTAATCTCTTCTAGTAATTAATAAGTCATCTATATAGACGGTAATAATAACGCCCTTCTTATAGAAGATACTAGTATTAGTATCTAGTAGCTAGAAATCGAGTTACTAGAGGAATTCTAATAGTATATTATACTATACTCGAGGGGCTTATTTTAGACTATAAAGTATATAGTCGAGCTTATATACCTTAGTTAATCTATCCTCTAGACTAGTAAGTTATTCTATATAGACTATTTCCTTTACCTTTCTATATAAGAATATAGTCTTTATATCTATTTAATTAATCTTCTAGTTAAGGGTAACTATAATTACAAAAATAAGCTTATAGCTTATTAGTTTAATAACTATAGTAAAGGTCTTATTAAAGTTAATTCCCTCCCTCTACTAGTCTCTATAGATCACGTATTAAGCCTTATATTAGATAATCTAACTATTAGGTCCCTACTTATACTTATATACCTATTTTCTAGATAGAACCCATCGATCTATTAAATAGTCGACTAGTATTCAAGTCTTGTTTTCTTATAGTAATAAGAACTCCTCCTTTATTGCACTTATCTATTTATTAGAGTCTAGGTCTATTATAACCTCCTTAAAGTATCGAGGCTTAAATAGTTCTAGTGAGTTTACTTCTAAGAGAGAGATCTTAGCTATAAGACTTAGTAGTTAATTAAGCTTAAGATTATTCCGTGTCTTTAAGCTAGTGTCTTATTTAGCTAAGAGTATTATAAGAGAGATAGGATCTAGGGAGTTGGGATCTAGGTAATCGAGATTAGGGTATTCGTCTATTAGACCTTCTATTATAGTAGATAATACTATAGTAGATAATACTAGCGTGGATTCTCGGTTCATTAGAGGTATTAAGGGCTTAGAGGAGATAGTAGTATATTCCTCTAGTTAGCTTATTATTAGTGAGATCTCAATAATTAGTCGAGTCTATCCTTTAGATAACTATATAGTAGTAGGCTATAAGGTTCTTATCTCGTATAGTAATAGCTAAGAGGGATTTAGTAAAGTATCTATATTATTATTATTAAAGAACTCAGTAACACGTATATGTTTTTTGAGGGGTTTTAATAGGTTAGGTATTACTAGACACTTTATATTAGGTATATGCTTTAAAGGCTATAGGTATAAAATTATATTAGGATAAGTATTAGAGCCGAATTCAAGAGGCTCCTCCTAGATAGATATAAGGCACTTTTCTATAATATAGATATTAAAGGCTTTAAGTATATACTTATTATCTATAAGAATCTAGTAAATACTATTACCTTTATAACTAATAAGTCGTCCTTTAATTACTTACTCTTCCCTTAGCTTCTTCTTACTTAGTTTACTAACTATATACTAGGCTTAAGATCTAATAATATAGAGGTAGTTAATAAAGGGCCTATAGAGGTTTTTTACTTAAAAGGGAGTTATATTAAGTACTCTATAAGGTTAATATATATAGAGGTAAACTATTATTTAAAGTAGTTCGGGCTACTATTTTATTAAGAATTTGGAAATTTTTAAGAGTATTTTAATAATAATTTATAGTATCTAACTAATTCTTTCTGTGGCTCTATTTATCTCAGGGTTATATAGTATAGAGGACTTAAAGTATACTCTAGTTTCTGTAAAGTAGAGCTAAAAAGCTTTAGAAATAAATTCCCTACTATTATCTATTTATAAGCGTATAATACGTCTATAATAAGACTATTAAAAGAGCTTAAACTTAGCTAAGGACTTAGATCTATACTTCATTATATAGTATTTAACTTCTTTAGTCTCATTATAGTAAAAGTGAATAAAGTAAGCTTTACTAAGTTTTACTATATATAGAGGTCTAATAATATCTATATGAATTAGCTCGTCTAGGTATTTTCCTAGTATAATATACCCTTTATAAGGAAGTCTTATTATATGTCTTTTAAGATAAGCTTCGTAAGTATATAGTATAGGAGGTTATTAAAGGTTTAATCCCTTTACTATTTCCTTAAGCTTAACTAGACTCTCTTCTCTAAGGTATCTAAGCTATTCGTGCTATATAGCATGCGCTTCCTTTATAGTAAATATAGCTAGTACTCGGTATTAAGATATTAGTTATATAGGTTTAAGTAAGTAAAAGGCTTCCTTAATATATACTATATAAGCTTATTGTTTCTAGTATAGGTTATAGGTCTTTCGATTATATCTAGGTTATTAGATCTATTCTTTGAGTATTAGAAGACTAATATTAAGATAGAAGAGGTCGTACGAGATTAAGGCTATAAAGGTAACTAGCTTACTTCCTCTAATTTCGAGAGTAGCTCTATACTTATTAAGCTATACCTTTATTCCTTTACGGATAAGATTAAGGCACGAGAGGAGGTTTATTCTAAGGTCTAGACAGAAAATAGTATTAGGTATCTATAGCTATACGAAATCCCCCCGGGATATCTAGACTAGTAGAACTACTATCCCTTTCCTATATAGTACTAGACTATATCTACTAATACCTATAACCTTATTAATTTCCCTATTATCTAGTAGTTTAATTAACTCAAAGAATTCTTACTTATAGAATATATAACAAGGTATAGCCGCTATCTAGGATAAATATAGTTATAAGAGAGCTAGGCGTGAGAGACTATAGTACTTAATAGGTTTCACTAGAGAGTATTAGGGTTTCAGTAATCGATATACTAAGGAATACGAATAATAAGGTATAGAGAGATATTTAGAGGTATAGCTATATAAATAGAAGTAGAATATAAAGGAGTATTTTATAGTTATCTTATATAATAAAGATAATTAAGAGTATAAGGGGTATAATACTAGATATAAGTAGAGTTATATATTAGAGGAAATTCGTGGTTTAAATATAGGCTCGGGCTTATAGGTTTTCGTATTAGAATTAAGAGCGTGTATTAGTTACTAGCTTTAGTTATAGGATAGTCTTATTCTATCAGATATAGTTAACCTAAAGAGAGGTTATTATAGCTTCTATAGTTACTAATCGTCGAGCTAGAAAGTAGGCTCGAATTACGATATAATATACTCATAAATAGCTAGGTACTTATATATATTCGTCGAGGACTCCTCTTATTTAGGGGAGTAGGTTAATTTCTAGGAGGGATAATAACTTTGATTTCTATTTACTTATTTCTTATCTCGATTCTCTCGTTTCTTCTTAAGGTGTTTTCGAGAGTAGCTTTTAAGTAAGGATACTTAATTATATACTCTACTTTAATATAATATAGTTTCTTATAGTACTTATATTTAATATCTATCTTATCTCCTCGATTTATATATAAAAGGAGAGTAGTTTATCCGGACAATTATTATATAAGGGCTTCCTCCTTTTATATAGCTTATATAAGTTTAAAGAGGATTATATTTACCTTAGTAGTATTAACGAAATCATTTCGGGAGATCTAGTATAATTTAAAGGTATTATATATAGATAAGAAGTTATTTAGATATAGCCCTATTATCTAGGATATAAGTAGTCGAGTACTCTCTAAGAGGAGAGATAGTTCGCTATCGAGTCTAATGAATGAGTTATTATATTCTATAATATTAGTATAATTATTGAGATAAAGGTTAAGGAGGTCGCTCTAAAGGTAATTAAAGGTTACGATACCCTATAGGTAGAATTATTCTTTAAGAGAAGTGAAGAGTAGTTTAAGATTAGGTTCTTATATAGCTTCTATAATATTATATCCTTTTATTTTAGAGTAGAGTAGGGCTATTAGACTAAGCTTATTACTTATAATACTCCTTCCCTAGACTTAGAGTTCTTCTTATTTATTGAATCGAGCTTAGTAAGCTTCTTATACTTCGGTAAGGGGCTCTATAATTCTAACGAGTCTAGGGAGAGTCTTATCTAGGAGCTTTCGGTAAAGGTAATTTTTATTAATAAGAGTATTATTAATTCTTTAATACTAGTTAATCTAGTTAGACTTATTAAGGTCTAGTATAGTAGCGAGAGTAGAGGAAGCGAATAGCCGAGTCTCTAAAGCTATTATTAGATATTATATAGTTAATTAGGTAATATATAATAAATTCTTTAATATAGGTATTATCGATATTCTTCGTCTTTAGTCTTATATCTATTAATAACTACTTACTTGATTTTCTCTTACTATTCTATAGACTAAGTCTTTACTTATAAGCTAAAGAGGGGTATTAGTAAGGGTAGTCTAAGACTTGATTCTTCTAATATAGATATTTGTATATAGGTATATATAGAGATAGTATTAGAATTCGATTTAGTATAGTTAAGATTAGAGTCTTAATCGGATTCGGTATCGAAGGATTCAATAAGTATATTAAGGAGTATATAGGTATAATATAGGAATAGATCTAGTCTAAAGAGGAGTATTCCTTGAGGTCGAATAATCTCACGAGTCTTAGTCTTCCTTAATAGGATAAATGAGCTATCTATAAGGAATACTCGCTTTAAGACTACTCGGAGCTCTTAGGTAATTAACTCCTTAGCTGTGATCTGTTCTATAATTAGTAAATTAAGGTAGTTAGTAGAGGATTAGAGATTAGAGTATTAGAATTCTCATTAGTTAGTTTCTATGTCTTAAATCTACTAGTACTTTAGGTCTATACGAGTTAAAGGTATCCTAATCTATTAGAGGAATACTTGAAAATATAGAGGTTAGGAGTTAATAGTAATATATAGAGATAATTAATTCTATTAGATTCAGGGATAAATAAGGGTTAGTATAGATCCTTTATATAAAGTATAGATCCTTAGAAGAGTATATCTAGAGATTAATTTCTATTATCTTTTTTATAAGGGGTTTAGGATAGAACGTCTTAGTAACTTTAATAATAGAGTTATATCCTTAGTCTAATTCTATATAGAGGGCTATAGAGCTAAGTAAGTGTATTTTTATTAGAATTATCTATTCGTGAATATAGTTTTAGGTAAGTAACTTAGTTCTATAGAAGTCGCCGGGCTTAGAACTTATTAAACGAATACACGTATATGTGTAAGTAAAGTATATATAAGTAGAATCCTCATTAATTTCTTATAGAATAGAAGGTAAGTAGAGCCTACTTTATATATATATCTATTTCAGCTAGTTAGCCTTATATATAGTTATATGCACGTGTATATCACATGACTATATTTAATACTATAAAGGTCTAAGTGTCTTCTATAGGTAATTCTTTAGGTTCTATAGTATAGTTCTTACCTATTAACTAGTATATAAAGGAAAGAGAAGTAAATTTATCTATAAAGCTATTAGTTATAATTATTAGTACTTTAAGAGCTCGTATATTAAGAGCTTAATAGTTAAGTAATTATATATCTAAAGTAACTAAGAGACTCTTAATAAAAGTAAAAAAGGAATCTAAGTATTATTATTAATCCTCTATTTCTTCTTTATCTATATTATCGATTATATCTACTAGGAGAGCCTTAAAATCATTATCTAGATCGTCGCCGCTATTATAGTATATCTCTAGTTCGCCTTTTATATAAGCTATATATTATAAGTAAGAATAACTAAAGTCTCGATTAAAGTTTCGAGAGTTTAGGGCCTTAAACTAATAGAGGTTTCTAGCTTTAAATTAAGCCTTTTCCTCTTATTATTCCTCTAGTAAATACTTCTAAGAATAGTAGTCTAGTTTCTTATATATAAAGCACGACTTTAGGGTATTTAAAACACTATTACTATAATAGGGCTTATAGGAATTCGAGTAGCTATTATAGTAATTATTACTATTTCTATAGTTATTATAATTTCTACTTCTATAACTATAACTATAGTTATTTTAATAGTTTCTGAACTAATAATTATTTAAATAGAATTATTAATTAGTAAAGAAGGTAAATTCACTATTAATCTATTATTACTCTTTCTTATATATAATAATAGAGGACTATAGCTTATAGATAAGCTAGCTGAGATCTATAAGAGGATCTAAACTATAGTTAATATAGCTCATTAATTAGAATCTAAATAACCTTAAATATTAACTTTTTAGGGTACTTAGCTATTATAAAATTCAAGTTAATAGTATTCTATTTATCTAAGTTTCGTCGTTAATATTTAGGACCTTCGAAGAAGTTATAAATATTTATATAAGCTACTTTATAGGTTTATTGAGATAAGCTATTATTATAAAAGAAGTCTTATACTAGGCTCTTTAGTATAGTGAGGAAAGCTCTTATAAGTATATCTTATAGGAGATATATATATTAATAGATATTAAAGAAAATAGTGAGTTTATAATTAAAACTACTATTAGCTCTATTCTATTTCTAGTCTTTAGTATAGATTCTAGTTACTTCTCTAATAAGCTTTATAGCTAGTATTACCTAAGGATCTCTTAGGTTAAGTAGTAATAGTAGTAGAAGAAAAACTCCAGAATGCAAAAAACACCTATTTTAATGCTATTAAAAGCACTAAGCTAGCGCACTGGAATAAGTTCTTAGAGAATGAAGACTCCCAGTCGATTTACAAAGCTATGAAATATACTAAAGATACTATGTACCAACCTATTCCTAGTATCTTAAATAGTAATAGAGAGCTTAAGTCGACTTTTCAAGATAAGTGTGATATCTTTAGAACCGAGCTTTTTCCACTACCTCCTCATACTGAGCCTATTAGTCTAATAAACTATAGGCCTAGTTCAAAGTAGGAATAGCCTATTTTATCTAAAATAGAGCTAGAACAAGCTTGTACTTCTAAGATAAAGGGGAAAACCCCAGGACCAGACTTAGTTACTTAAGAGATTATAGTCCACGCTTATAGAGCTACTCCAGACATTTTTTATAGGCTATATTCCTTATTTATTAATAAGGGATACCACCCTAAAGTCTGGAAACAAGCTACTGGCTTTATTCTAAAGAAATCAGGAAAACCAAACTATTCCCTACCTAAAGCATATCGAGTTATTTCCTTACTCAATTGCCTAGGGAAGGTTTCTAAGAGAATATTAGCTAGGAGACTTAGCTATTTAGCCGAGACTAGTACCCTATTACACCCCTCTCAAATGGGAGGTAGGCTACATAAGTCAGCTATCGATACCGCTTTACTACTACAAAATGAGGTAGAAGCTAATAAGTCCTATAAGCTGAAAACTAGTACTCTCTTTCTAGATATCAAAGGTGCCTTCGATCACGTGTCCAAGAATAGGCTATTACAGATCATGATTAGTTTACTACTCCCTACTAGCCTTATTCTCTGGGTATCGTCGTTCTTAGATGACCGGGTATTAAGACTAGCCTTTGATAATAGTATCGAAGCGTTTAAGTCTATACTTACTAGCATTCCACAAGGGAGCCCTATATCACCTATACTGTTTTTAATCTATATACGAGACTTATTTAAGTCAGCAAATATCAGATTCGGTTCCTATTTAGACGATATAACTCTTACTACTACTTCTAAAAGTCTAAAGCAAAATATAAAGACTTTAGAAAGAGAAGTAAAGGATATATTCATACTAGGGACAAAGAATACTATTAGCTTTGATATGGATAAAACTGAGCTTATTCACTTTGATAGTTCTAAGAACAAGCCTAGCTTAAAGCTACCTAATGGAGCCTTAGTCTCTCCAAGTAAAGTAGTTAAATGGCTAGGGATCTATTACAACGAAAAGCTCAGTTTTAAGGAACATATAGCCTTTAGGGCTTCTAAAGCAAAACAAGCCTTCTATAGGGTACAAAGACTCACGAATATATCACGTGGTTTATCTCCATTTGCAATTAGACAGCTATACTTAGCCTGTGTTACTAGTGTAATAGACTATGGCTCCTTATTATGGTGGAAGACAGAAAACAAAGCTCAAATTAGGCCTTTACAAGCCATTCAAAACCTAGCCCTAAGGAAAACTTTAGGAGTATTTAAATCAGCTCCTATTATTCCTATGGAGGTTGAATCAGCTTTAGTCCCCCTATTATAAGGCTAAACCATAGTCGTCGTCGATATGCCTTTCGTATCCTTAAATATAGCCTAAAACACCCAGTTAGGCTAGAGTTTGAGAAGTCCTTCCAAAGATCTAAGCAATTAGAATCTATAGACTCTGATGTAGACTCTATTTATAGTCTAAACACAGATCTAGTTCGAGATCGTAAGGCTAAAATGTCACAAATTGAAATTATAGTTGATTCTATTAAGGGCCTTATAGACCCTAAAGACTTAGAGACTATAAGACACTTTTACTTTCCTCCTTGGGATAGAGAAGTACCTTATAAAATCACTATATCAAGACAGCCTAAGGAAGAGACTACTATATTACATAATCTCTATTTAAAGACCTTATATAATAATAGCTCCACATAGTCTATATATACAGATGGATCTCAAACTCAAAAAGGAGACGGAATAGGCCTAGGGCTCGTTGTTTATAGTCACGAAACTCCCTATATTCCGGTCGTAGCTAAGCATAGAGAAAGCCAGAATATAGGAGCTAGTGCTATAGTCTATAACGGAGAACTAGAAGGCGTCACTAGGGCTATTGAATACGCTAGTAGTAAAGCAAAGAGAGGGGAGCTTTTTAATATCTATACAGATAACCAAGCTGGTTTACTGAGACTAAAAACTCCTTCTGATAAGCCAGGACAAATCAACAGATCAGAGCTATATTAGCTACTAAGGCCCTTAAAGCTAAAGGAGCTAATATAGAACTAATCTGGGTCCCAGGGCACGAGGATATAATAGGGAACGAAGAAGCAGACGTACTAGCCAAAATAGGTACTACTTCTCCTATATTAGAACCTGAATCAGTAAAAACCTCCTTTGCTTTCCTAGGGGTCCAGATCAATAAAGTAAAGAAACAGGAGTATAGCTTACTCCTAGAGTCTTATACTAGACCGGCATCCCAGCTAGAATCGTATAGCAATATATATCCGTGGAAAATATCAAAAAAGATACACCTACCTTTAGGAACACTAAGGCTATTAGCTAGTGCCTTCTTCCAATTAAAGCTAGGCCACGGATATCTAAAGTCCTATTTACATAGGCTAAAAATAGCGTCTAATAACAAATGCAAATGTGGCAAAACTGAGAATGCAAAGCACCTCCTCTTATATTGCGAGCTATATAAGGAGGAACGAATTAGACTATTTAGTCTATTCCAAGGGAGCTTAGACGCTAGTGCTTTTAACCTACGAATCCTATTACACACAGAGGTTGGTATACCGAACACACTAGTATTCTTAAAAGAAACTAGTATATGTACAAGGAAATGGCATATTGAGAGAAATGAGGAGAAGTAGAGGAAGCAAGAGTAGTGGAAGAAGTGGAAAGTGAGGAAGAAAGTGAAGCTGAAAGTGAGGAAAGTGACTGGGAGCTATGGGAGGAAACTGAGGAAACTGAGGTGGAGGTGGAGGTGGAAATAGGAGAGGGGGAATAGTAAAAGGGGAATAGCGATTAGTGGAGGAATTCGCGATTTACACTCATTTCTTTATTTCCTTAAGTTTTTGTTTTACTGGGTACGTCCCTCACCATTTATTGCACTTATATTGGAAATTGGTACTGTATATTAGCTACTGAGACTCACGCTAGCTTAGCTGGCCGTGCTACATAGTTGTAAACTAATAAAGCACGTTAAAAGGAAAAAAAAAAAAAAAAAAAAAAAAAAAAAAAAATAGAAGAAGTGGAAAGTGAGGAAGAAAGTGAGGAAAGTGAGGAAAGTGACTGGGAGCTATGGGAGGAACTGGGAGGTGGAGGGAGGTGGGAATAGGAGAGGGGGAATAGTAAAAGGGGAATAGCGATTAGTGGAGGAATTCGCGATTTACACTCATTTCTTTATTTCCTTAAGTTTTTGTTTTACTGGGTACGTCCCTCACCATTTATCGCACTTATATTGGAAATTGGTACTGTATATTAGCTACTGAGACTCACGCTAGCTTAGCTAGCCGTGCTACATAGTTCTAAACTAATAAAGCACGTTAAAAGGAAAAAAAAAAAGGAAAAAAAAAGGCTTCACATAATTACTTAATAGCCGCTTAAGCTATTAAACCTATAGAAACTAATATTAAAGCCCTTAATAAGAGTATTTAATAGTAAATCGAAATGTTACTAGAGGACTATATTTTGTAATATTAGATAAGGAGTCTCTATACTTAATCGTCTTTATAGACGCCTCCTTTATAAGTAATTAGGACTTCTCTTCTTAGATTAGATATGTTCTAGTCCTAGTAAATAGCTCTAGACACGCTAATATAATCTACTAGTCCTCTATAAAGTATAAGAGAGTTACTAGAAGTGTCTTAGCCTCTGAACTTTATAGTATAGCCCACGGCTTTAATATAGGTAATTTAGTTAAATCTATAATTAATAAAGCTCTCGAAATTAAAGTCCTACTAGTCGTCTATATAGATTCCAAGTCCCTTTGTGAATACATAGTTAAGCTAAGAACTATACGAGAAAAGCGACTTATAATTAATATAATATACCTCTATTAGGCTTATAAATAATAAGAGATTATAGAGGTTAAGTAAATTAAGGGAGAATTGAACCTAGCTAATTCAATAACGAAATTGAAGCTTATAAATACCCTCAAGTACTTACTTAATATAAATATTATATAATTAGATATAAGGAATAAGTCAAATATAGATAAGGTAAATAAATAAGTATATAAGTAAGAAATAGATATATTTAGAGGGAAATAAGTATATAGGATAGAAATAAGTATATAGGATAGAAATAAGTATATAGGATAGAAATAAGTATATAGGATAAAATAAGTATATAGGATAGAAATATTAATAGGGATATATATTTTATATATTTAGGGATAGTCTGGTACTAGGCTAGATTAGGGAATCTATATACGAATAAGGGATATTATTTTTTATATATTTTTAGTACTTTTATATTAGTTTTTCGCGTTTTTTAAGTAATTACTAATATTAGTATAATTTCCTAGAGGTTATATAATCTTATTATATAACCTCGTTTCTTATATATAAGATATAAGATATGAGATATATAGGAAAGGGGATATACTAGATACTAGTACTAATTAGGCTTAGTATATTTAGGGATTATATATTAGAACCTCGATACTATAATCCCTACTTATAGAAAACAATTACTTTACTAACTTATATAACTAGTATTCCATGATATTATATAATAGTACTATATATTACTAGTAAACTAATAATTATAATATTAATAAAGTTATAATTAAGAATTAGTATCTACTTCCTCTTATTAATAAGACCCTTAATAAGCTCTAAAGAACTAATATATTTATAAAGCTAAATCTTAAGGATATAAGTAAAAGATAACTTTTAGGACTTATTATAGATATTTTAAGTATCTTATACTAATTTTTAGGCTAACTAATATATTAGCTATATTTTAAGTATATATTAATATTACTCTTATAAAGCTCTTAGATTATTTTATAGTTATTTATTTAGATAATATCCTAATTTACTCCCAAAATAAGGATAAATACTATAATTGTATTTATTAAGTACTTACTTAATTATATAAAAATAACCTATTCTATAAACTTAATAAATACGAGTTTAATATTAAGGAAATCGAATTATTAGGCTTTCTTATTAAAATAAAAGGTATTCGAGTAAATCTTAAATAAATCATAGTATTATAGAATAACTAGAACTAAAGCTATTTTATAATATTTAAGTATTTCTTAGATTTATTAACTTCTATTATAGGTTTATCTATTATTACTCCTAAGTAATTATAAGTATAACTAATTATTTATAAGGAATAGAGAAGGGCTATAAATCCGGCTTATTTACTTATATAAAAGTAATTAATAAAAGCTTTAAGGATCTTAAAAAAGCTTTTACTATACTATTTATCTTAGTTTATTATAACTCTTCTAAGAAGATTCGAGTTAAAACTAATACATTAAAGTTTATAATTACTAGTACTATTTCTTAGGAAGTAAATACTAGTAATAAGCCTAAAAAGCACTTATTAGTATAGTTTCCCGGAGATCATGTGACTTATGTCACATGACCTCGCTTCCTGCATATAGGAAATAGGACATGGGATATGGGATATGCGGGAAACGGGACATGCTAGACACTAGCACTAATTAGGCTTAGTATATTTAGGGATCACATATTAGAACCTCGATACTACGATCCCTACTTATAGAATATAATAACTACTTCACTAACCTACGCAATTAGTATTCCACAACTACGTGATAGTACTACACATTACTAGTGAACCGATACTAATTAGTTTATACTTATAGATTAGAGATAAATCGATTATACTAAAGAAGTATCTAGTGGCCTATAGTAAAATCGATTAATTCTATATCGAAGGGGGGAATTACTATTAACTCTATAAAAAAGCATCTAGTAGCCTAAAGAGAGATAACTCTAGTTCTTACTAATTAATAAGTAGTTAACTATTTAATTATCTAACTAAACTATCTAGTTCTACTATCCTTTAAGACTAACTTCGTTCGGTACTAAGACTACCTTCTTAGTAACTAACTTTCTACTTATATACTACTATAGCCCCTCCTCTAGGAATATACGCCCCTAAAGCCCTATAAGTTTTCTAGCTCCTACTTCGATTTTACTATTAAGTTAAGCCCCTTTAAGCTTTAGAACCCCTCCAGAAACCTCGATATTTCATACCCTAAATTTCTTATCGCGGGCGAAATATTTACGAACCTCGATAACTCTATAACTAATAAACCTAATACCTCTTCACGAATTACCTCTAAACCCCTCTTACTATAAACCACACATATATACTAAGAAGGGCTTAGCCCTAGAGGTTTGGGATAGTAAACTAATGAAATAGATATAAGTAAGTAGAGAAGTAGAAGGAGGGTATTAACTTAGAAGCCTCTAATAAGGACAATATTCTAGACTACTTTAATACTAGACTATTCTAGTATAAGGTAGAAAAGTCAACTAATGAAAACCTCTAGGAGCTATATAAGGAGGACTTTACTAACTTCGATATTAACACGTTTAGCTTACTCGAATAACGAGATCTACGTCGACTATAAACTATCCTCTAATACGGAGGTATCTATATTAAACCTAATAGGAAGTCACTTACTATTATATAATCCTTAGCTAACACTATTATAGAGGAAGAATAATATATATAGACTATAGATAATATTATCTCCTACTATTAAGACCTTAAGGCGGGCCCTATAACTTCGTTATATATATCTCTTAAGAATAGTATTATAAGAAATTAACGTATTAAACCAATTATTATATATACCTATTAACTACTACCTCTACTATATTAACCTTAACCGCTACTACTACTACTACTAGAATAGGGCTTATAGAATATTAATTAACCTCTATATTAGCCCCCCTATTAACCTCCCTAGAACATTAACCTACTACCCCCTCTACTCCCGCTACCGCTCCTACTACTACTTCTACCGCTTATACCGCCTCCGAATAGTACCTAGTTAAGCTTAGCTAGAAAGCTAATTAGGGAAGTCGCTAGAATCTATACTAAAGAGTAGAAGTATAACGGAACTAATAGTAGTTTTAACTATAAACTCACTATTTTCCTTAATATCTATTAATATATAGATCTTCTATAGGAGGCACTTATAAAAGCTTTCTCTATTATACTAAAGGGTCTAATATAAGACTACTTTTATAATAACTAGCTATCTTAATAAACCTATGAAGTAGCTTATACGAATATTTGTAACTTCTTTAAAGGTCCCGAATATTAATATTGAAATCTAGATAGATGAAACACTACTAACTTAAATTCTATAATAGTTAAATACCCTAAAAAGTCAATATTTAAGGTTATTTAGATCCTAATTAATAACTTATACTAGTTATAGTAAGGACTTATACCTGCTTTACAAAGTACTAAATTCCTCTATAATAAGATTATCACCGCTTACTAAGGCTCTCTAGTATACTAATACATAGTTTTAGACCCTCCTACGGATCTCGACTAGCTTATCTATAAGCTATAGTCCTCTATTACTATATACGAGAAGGAGTAATAATAGATTAATAGCGAATCTACCTTCTTTACTAATTAACGATTTCACTCAAATAACTATTAGTTTAGAAACCATCGAAATAACTATAGTTATAGTCGCGGAAGCGGAAATCGTAATAACTACTATAATAGCTACTCGAATTCCTATAAGCCCCGCTATAGTAATAGTAATTCGAATACCCTAAAGTCGTGTTTTATGTTGAATATGGTCATGTGACATACACGTGCACATGACCACGTGCAAGGCCAACTAGCCGAGCACACATGTATATAAGGTGGGCTCTGCCCACCTTCTATTCTATAAGAAATCAATCAAGATTCTACCTTACACACTTCACTTATTATGTACACGTGCATCCGTTTAATAGGTTCTGAGCCCGGCGACTTCTATAGAGCTAAGTCACCTACTACTATTTTCACGAACAGATGATTCTAACTAAAAAGAAACTTACTTGGCTCTATAGCCCTCTATATAGAATCGAACTAAGGATATAATCCTATCATTGAAGCTACTAAGACGTTCTGTCCCAACCCCCTTACTAAGGAAATAGCAGATATTAATTTCCGGATATACTCTTCTAAAGATCCACACCTCGTACAAAGGAGCGATACTAACCCTTATTCGTCTCCGAATCTAATAGATCGTCCGCCTCTACGTATCACTATTATCTCCTAGCCTCTGTTTTTTCAGAGGTTCTTCTAATGGATTAGGACACCTCTAAGCTATACGGACCTAAAAGGCGCTAGTAGATCCAAGACATAGACCCTAACCGATGAGAATTCTAATACTCTAATCTCCGATTTTCCCCTCTACTAACTACCTCGATTTACTAATTATGGAACAAATCACGGTTAAAGAGTTAACTACTCAGGAGCTACGAGTAGCCTTAAAGCGAGTATTCCCTATCGATAGCTCATTTATCTCATTAAAGAATAGTAAGACTCGTGAGATCATTTACCCTCAAGGAATACTCCTCTTTAGATTAGATCTATTTCCTCACTATACTCGAATACTCCTTAATATACTACTCAGATCCTTCGATACTAAATCCGATCGAGACTCTAATCCTGACTATACTAAATCGAACTCTGATACTATAGTTTCGATAGACACCTATATACAAACATCTGCCTCAGAAGACTCGAGCCTCAAACTACCTTCGTCTATATCCCTCTTTGGCTTATGAGCTAAGACTTGGTCTATAGAACGGTGGGAGAAAATCAGATAAGCGGTTATCGACGGATACGAAACTAAAGACGAAGAATATCAATAGCGCCTATATCAAAGAATCTATTATATACTACCTAATTAACTATATAATATTCGAGAATAGCTTCAGAAACTTGGCCGTTCGCCTCCTCCGCTCTCGCCGCTATACTAGACCTCGATGAGTTTAACTAGATCGACTAGTATCGAAGAATCGACGACGCTCTTATTAATAAGAATTACCTCTACCGAAAGCTCTTAGATAAGATACTCTCTAGACTTATCCGTATCCTATAGCCTACCGCCGAAACATAGGAAAACTATTAAATACGGTTCGATAAGTGAGAGGAACTCTAAGTATAGGGAAGAAGTATTATAAATAGTAAGCTTGGACTAATTACCCTCCTCTATACTAATACGAAGGGCTATAACCTCATAGAAAACGTATAAGAATCAGATCTCAAGCTACTCTTCGTAGTCCTCAAAGAACGATTCCGTCCTTAAGGCATAGTGACCTTTAATCGCCTATAAAATGACCTCTTAAACCTCTAACTTAACGACTATATAAATATCACAGAATATAATAATACCTTTATAAGACTCGACAGTGAACTATTACTCCTCTCTAAGAGTATACGACTACTAGTATTATAGATAGTTAGCCTTTATCTAAATAACCTTCCGTCTATATATGATACCTTCAAATCTCACTAGATCTCTCGTAACGACTTTATAGACGAAACTAAGGTAGATACTATCCTCTCTGAACTTATGTAGGCTATATAGAGGGAAGAGGGGCTAATATAGTAACTATCTAGACGAACTACTCTTTTATTACATAGAAATTAAGGAGGAGATAAGTTAGATATGAAATATAAGTATTACGGGAAACTATACTATACCGATACCGAGTATATAGTTAAATACCCTTACTTAAAGGCTACTCTCGAGAAACGTCTCAAGAAGAAATGAGAGAATCGGGAAAAGAAGCGGATAGAATAGAAAGTAAAGTCGACCTCTATCTCTATACCGAAGTAAGAGGAACCTCTTACCTCTAGCTTCGGTTACCTTACTATCCGTGGGTATATAGCTTCGTAATTTGAACTCGCCTTCGAGCTCGACGATTAGTAACTATAGAAGCTATAGTAATTATCCCTATAGGTCGACCGTATCCGATAAAACAAGATAATTCCACGACTAATACTAGCTACTAATACTCGATCTCGATATTAACTCGAGAAGTAACGAGCTCGAATCTTTACTCAAACCTCGAATTTCCTTAAATATATAATCATAATCGTCTCTAGTATTATTCCTCTTACTCTTTCTCTTATATTTATTATTTGGGATACCCGGAAAGTATTTTTCTAAAACTACTACTACTACTACTTATCTAGTCGTATATTTAGACTACTCTTTCTTTACTCTAGAATACTATACTTTTCTTAGTACCTTACCTACCGAATCCCTAATACTCTCTAGCGAAACCTACCACGTACTATAATCCCTCACACCAAACTCACTTATATCCGTATTTATTCTCGATAATAGGTATACTCGACACATGTTCTACAAATAAGAGTTCTTCGAGTCTATTAAACTACTCGACGATAGGGAAGTGAACCAAGTTACGGGTATCGGTAGATATAGCCTAATACTATATAGGAAAGGAATAGTGGTTCTACCTATATAGACGATAAGAGGAGATATTAGATAACTAAGAATACCTAATATTATCTTTTGTCTAGAACTTGGTATAAACCTCCTCTTATACCTCGAATTTATCCAGAAAAGTATAAAGGTATAGCTTAATAAGTATAGAGTTACCTTAAGATTAAGGGAAGTAAACTAGTTACCTTTACGCTTAATACTATATGATCTCTTCTATCTCAATATTAACTTACTATTACTCAAGGGACAAATCCAATAACCCGGATATAATTAGAAGACCTATGATCTATACTAAAGATACGGGTATATATAGTATACTTTGAAGAAGCTTTTTAACCGCTTAAACTAACCTAACAAATCGCCTAGTATCGGGCCCTAGTAGCCTTTATAAAAAAGAAGTATATCTATTTAGTATAAATACTTCAGGTACCTTAGGGAAGATAATATATATAAGCTAAAAGATATAGTTTATGATATCGACCTACGAGTCCCTCTATTACTCTATACCTGTGAAGCTTATCTCGAAGGTCGTATAATAAAGACCCCTTATAAAGGGCACATTACCCCTAGACGGTATCCGGATAAGTTAATTCATATAGATATAGTTAGCTCGCTATATACTACATTTAATAGCTCAAAGTACTTTATCTATTTCTATTACGATAAGACTAAAGAAGTCGAATACTATATAATAAACACTCGATTAGAAGTACTAGTAAAATTTAAGCTTTTTCAAGCTTCTCATTAAGAGAGAATTATACGACTATAAATAGATAATAGTAGGGAATTCATTTCACAAGTATTCTAACGATACCTTATAGAGATAGGGATATACTTTGAACCTTTAGTACTATATAACCCGGAGATAAATAGAATAGTAGAGAGAATTGGACGGATACTCTAGACTATTATCGAGACCCTACTAAAAAGCTCTAAGTTTAATAGTACCTAGTAGCCCGAGTTACTCTAAACTATAGTCTATCTCTATATACGACGACCTCACAGTGTCCTCAAATCGATACCCTTTAAGGTAAAGAACCTTTATAAACCCTTTATTAATCACCTCCGGATTATCGGATCTCGTGCCTAGTTTATAGAAGGAAAACTAAGTAAGAAAAAGCTACGCAAGGACTAAGTAACAAATAGATAGCTTATCGGATACGAAAGGAACTACATTTATCGGATTCTTATAGATAATAGCTGTATATATAAAGCTTATAGTATATATATTACCGAAAAACGACTTGCCTCAGTTTAGGAGGAGTCTCTTAAGTTCAATTCTAGTATATATCCGGATATGCTTTTATACCCTACTCTATTGAAACCCCTATTACCTCCTCAAAAGCGTTTAATACCTACTATAGCTTCTAAAGCTCCGAATAAACGTGCCCGGATCACTCAAATTACTAATGAAAATGATACCGAAGACCCTACTCGGCTATTACTATACGAGATATAACTAATAGTATAGCCTCAACTTACTATTGAGATACCCCCCTTAATAATTCGTCCAGAAGAATTCATCCTAGTCTCCTTAACTATACTATCTATAGAAACTACTCACTCTCGAGAATTAATACTATACTCTAAAGGACTAATTAATAGATATCCTGACCTCGATTACCTAGACCCCGATTCTCTAGACCCTATCTCTCTTATAGTGCTCCTAGCTAAATAGGATACTAGCCCGAAGTCCTGGAATAATCCTAAGCTTAATTAACTCCTAGGCCTTATAACAAAAATCTCACTCTTAGAAGTAAACTTACTAGAACTATTCGAACCTCGATATTTCAAAGAAGCTATATCTGACCCTGACTCTGATAAATAGATAAGAGTAATGAAGGAGGAGTTCTTATTACTATAAGAGAATAAGACTTAGATATTAGTCGACCGACTATTAGATCAGCGGGTTCTTCCTAGTAAATAGATATATAAGTATAAGCGAGGACCGGAAGGCTAGATTATCTAATATAAAGCTTAATAGGTCGTCCGGGGAGATTAATAGAGGGAAGAGATCGATTTTAACGAGACTTTTGCTACGGTCGTTAAACTAATGAGCTATAAGCTTATCTTCGTAATCGTAGCTACCCTTAACTAGGAGATCAATCAAATAGATGTGAAGACTATATTCTTATACGGAAAGGTAGAGGAAACGGTCTATATAGAATAACCTACTAGTCTAGAGGACGGATCGACTAAGGTATATAAGCTAGACCACGTACTTTATAGCCTAAAACAAGCCCCTCGAGTATAGTATAATACACTATCAGAATTTCTCTAGTAGCTCGATTTCTAGTCGCTAGATACTAACGCTAGTGTCTTCTATAAGAAGGGCGTTATTATCGCCGTCTATATAGATAACCTATTAATTACTAGAAGAGATCGAAATGAGATTAATATACTCAAGTAAGCGCTTAGTAAACGATTCTAGATAAGTAACCTCAGGGTTATCGGCTTCTACCTTAGTATAATGATTACACAGGACCGTCCGAACTATATACTTCGCCTTAGACAATATTCCTATATTACAAAGGTACTTCGAGATTTTGGAATAGAGGACTATAAACTAGTAATAACCCTAATAGATACAAATAGGAGTAATCTCGTCCCTATACCAAAAGACTATCTAGTATCTCTATTCGAAATTAAGGAATATCAGAAACTAATTAGCTCACTTATATATATTATACTCGGTTCTTGCCCTAATATTACCTTTATAGTATCTATAGTTAGCCGATTCGCTATAAACCCGACGGCCGAATATATTATAGCAGTAAAGAGGATTCTGCGGTATTTGCGGGGCATACTCCCATATTAACTCACTTATCACGGGGATCTCTAAGTACTAATAGGCTACTTAGATATAGATTAGGCGGGGGATAAGGACACTCGACGATTAACTAGTAGATTCGTGTTTAACGTCAGTAGTAGTATTATTAGCTAGTCCTCAAAGAGATAAAATACTATCGCCCTCTCTTCCTACGAATCCGAGACTATAGCCTAAACATAAGTAGTAAAAGAGGCTATCTAGCTCAAACGATTCCTAGCTCAAGCTCTCTAGGAGGAGTAGGTAGCCGTAGTTATATACTACGATAACTAAGGAGCGATTACCCTTATAAAGAATAATTAATTTCACACTCGAATAAAGTATATCGATATCCGAGAGAAATAAGTACAGGAAGCTATTATAGTAAAATAAGTGAAACTAGAATATATCCCTACTAAACTCTAACTAATAGATAGGCTTACGAAACTACTTATAAGGGACAAGTTCGAGTACTTCTAGAATACGATTAGAGTCGAAAATATACCCTGAAAAAAAAGGGGGGGTATATGAGAGGGATACCGCCATCACGTGATTTGCACGTGACTTTCACACGAAAACTAGCTATAACTACTATATTCTCACCTTTCTTTCTTTAGGGGTAGTTTTTGATACTCTAAACTAATACTTCTACCTTCTAAGGTACCTCATAAAAATTCTAAGGGGTTTTGACTATAGCGGTATAGAGATATCCCGAATTTTAGCTAGTACGCTACTAGAATCTCGGCTAAAGTGTAGCCCTAGCCGCAAAATTTCCCGACGTGTATCCCTAGCTACCTAAGCGAATACTCGGACTAGTATTAGCTCTATACTAAGAACCCTATACACCTATATATATATCACCTCCTTAATAATTAGAACTTCTATTATCTTAACTAAAATACCTTTCTTAAGATATCTACTACTAACCGCGCCGAACTCCTCAAAGCTAGCTTTAAACCTGACGAGATTAAGAGTACCTTTTAGACTCGAAAACGAATTCGTGAAGCTTACCTAATTATAGGGAGGATAGGCTCCTTAGTCACATATACTACTCGTACTATATACTAATAAATATAGTAAGAAAACCTATATCACAGACTCTAGTTTACTCTCTAGGAAATCGTTTAAGGCTAGGACCTATGAAAGCTAATTATAAATACTATTGACCCCTCCTAGCTCCTCTTACCTTCTCCTAACGAGCTTTAAGACGACTCTAGATATGACGAAATCGATAAGTACTTGACCTTAATTCGAATTAGCCTCGAAGTCTAGAAATTAGTATTCTCCTCTAATAAGGTATCCCTCTCAAGCTTCCTTATATATATAGAACCTTTTTCCCACACAGTAGATACTAAGAAGTATAATACTAAGGACAATAACTTATTTAAGTTCAAGACCTTCTCTGGATTCTAGAAGAAGACTAGTACCGTATACTATAAGGGAACCCCTTTAGATCACTTCGGGTTCTTTGTTACTAAGACTAAATCATAGGTCCGGGTCCCTCGAGAATAATACTCTGATTTCCTATAGTATATATAGATAGTATAGCTATCAAAACTACCCGGAAACACCTTCTAACTCCTTATTTTCGATCCTAATCACACTAGAATACCGGGATCCGAGATCCACAAAACCAAGCTTCTCTCCCTATAAAGGAAGCTTATTTAAGGGTACCTAGACACCTAGAAGACGCTATTACCGGAATAGCTATACCTCATCTATAATCTAGCTAGGAATCCGGATAATAAATGCTTATAACTCTACTCTTAATAGCTTCAAGATACCTTAAAAAATGAGAACTAGTACTAATTCCTACTCTCTTCGTAGTAGATCCTTACTATAGCTTCCCCAATTATCTAGTCTAAAGCTAGATATAGATCTATAACGAACACCTCCCGGAATACCTCTCCTAGCTCTCTACTAGTAACCCGCTCAAGATCGTAATCTCGTATATTATCTCTAGTACTAAGATCTCGACTAGCCTCACCTTTACTCTAGTTACTAACTCGTAAGAGGAGCCGCCTTAATATAGCCTCTCTCATGAATCTAGTGAGAGATACTACTAGCGATATAGCGGATAGTGAATACGAACTAGTCTCTGATAACGACATGATTACATAGTAACTAGGATAGTCTAGTATCGATATAGAGAATATGGACCTCATAATACCTCGGATAGAACTATCAGAAATGCTCCTACCAAGTCGCTTTCTAGTACTCGTGTCTAACGAACCGGTCGTAGAGGAGGAGGTTACAATAGTTCCTATTCCTACCGATCCTACTGATCCTATAGAAGGCTCGGCCTCCGCTATTAACCTAGCTCTAACCCCTACTACTAGCTCTATCCACTCCTCATAGCTTCGAACGCTCCCTGAGATTACACCTATACTAAGCCCCTCTACCTCTATTCTTAATATACTAATACCTCGAGTATTCGATTCCTCTACTAGGTACTTAATCGTACTACGGAGCCCCTCTCCCGATACGTCACGAAATCAGTTTAATATCGAGGAACACATGAGGGAGAGGGATTAGAAGCTAGTAGCTAAGCGTGAGAGAAAGTGTCTAGAGAAGGAGGAAAAGAAGGTAGTAAGACGAGCTATAAAGGGAAAGGATACTACTTAAAGTGTCTGTATTCTATCTATATTTTGTATTTAGTGTTTAGAGGTACTAGTTTCGTCTAGTATTACCCTCGAGTGGGAGTATTGAATATGGTCATGTGACATACACGTGTACATGACCACGTGTAAGGCTAACTAGCCGAGTACACATATATATAAGGTAGGCTCTGCCCACCTTCTATTCTATAAGAAATCAATTAAGATTCTACCTTACATACTTTACTTATTATGTACACGTGCATCCGTTTAATATTTTATATATAAGAAACTAGACTACCGCTCCTAGAAGTATTCGCTAGAGGAATAATAGGAGGAAAAGGCTTAATTTAGAGCTAGAAACCTCTATTAATTTAAGGCCCTAAACTCCCGAAACTTTAATCGAGACTTTAGTTATTCTTACCTCTAATACGTGGCTCGTATAGAGGGCGAATAGGAGATATATTAGAATACTAAGGATAATTTAGGTAATGATTTTAAGGCTCTTTTAATAGATATAATCGATAATATAGACGAAGTAGAAATAGAGGACAAATACTAATACTTAGATTTCTTCTTTACTTCTATTAAGAGTCTCCTAGCTACTTCGGATATATAATGACCTAATAATTAAGCTCTTAATATACGAGCCCCTAAAGTACTAATAACTATAACTAATAGCCTTATAGATGAACTTACCTCTCTTTCCTTTATATACTAGTTAATAGGTAAGAACTATATCATAGAACCTAAAGAACTACTTATAAAGGACACCTAGACCTTTATAGTAAGAGGTATGTTTAGATATAGTAGTTAATACTTTTACGGAATTGTAATTAATACTAGAGCCTCTAAATACTCAATTACTAGTCTCGATTAATTCTAAGCTCTATAATAAACTAATAATAGCGTTATACTTAATGAGAGTACTAAAGGTCAAGTTATAGTCTACTTTAGTATAAGCTCTTCTACTTCTATTAGTTCTATAGTTATAGAAATACTAATTAAGTAAGTATAATTCTATATTATACTCTCAAAGCCTCTATTCCTACTTAGCTTAGATAATATAGATAAGCTATAAGTCTACTTTAATAATCTCACTAATTATATCATTACTTCTACTAGATATTATATACCTATTATACGACGTTTCGGCTACTCTTTCCTACTTTAGAATAATATATTATAAAGCCTCATTTCCGAATCCTTTACCTATAATCTATACTTCCTTATAGAGACTGAATTACGACGTCTCTATTGCCGATTCGGTTATCTATTAATTAGTAAGCTCCGAAACTTACTAGAACGAGCTAGCTACGAAGTCGATACGGAAGCCTTAGAATACCTTATAAAATACTATAAGTAATACTAGAAGAATAGTAAATTACCTAGTCGATTCAAGTTTAACCTAAGAGATAATATTAGCTTTAACCTCTCAATTATCGTTAATATATTCTATATCCTCGGGAAGCTTATTCTCTATATTATTAACGAGGGTACTAGATATTATAGGGGCTATTAGCTCTAGAATATTAGTGCTATATATACCTAGGATGCCCTAAAGATATACTAGATTAATACCTATTTAGGCCCTCCTAATTAGATTATAGTAGATGCCGGAAAGTAGTTCACTAGTAAGGAGTTCGCTTAGCTTATAAATACGATAGGAATAAAGGTAAAAATCGTCCCTATAGAAGCTTATAACTCTATAGGAATCGTCGAATACTACTATAGGCTAGTTTAACGAGCCTACTTAATTATTATAGCCGAAATTAAGGGAATTAGTAAGGAGATAGCCTTATAAATAGCCTTTAAGGCTCTTAATAATACTATAGGAATTAGTAGTATTATCCCTACTCTCCTAGTCTATAGTACACTACCTTAATAAAGCGAATACAATACTCCCGTACCTACTATTTCCTAACGTATAATAGCCCTAAAGAAGGCGATAGCGGAGATTCAGAAGCTATAAGTAAAGCGTTAAGTCGAAGACGCCCTAAATACACGTAATAGTCCCTCTATAAATAATATCTATGAACTTATACTAAATTCGGATATTCTAGTATAGTATAAGGGGAATATAAGTTAACTAGGTAGTTAATAGGGACTATATAAGCTAGTAGTAATAGAAGGGGAGTTATATGTACTAGCTTTACTATATAGTAATACTACCTTCCGCTTAACCTCTATAAAGCTATTCTATATAAGAGATATTAAGGTTAGTTCTAAGGGTCTTAAGGATAATCCTAAATACTATAGTAAAGATAATAGCGAAGGTATTACGGGCATAATTCCTCTTATTATATCACTTATTCCACTAAAGCGTGATAGAGGTAGACCCTATAAGAACCCTAATATAATAGTATTCCTATATGATAACGACTTATATAAGGATTCCCGTTAAACTAAAGTCACTAGCCTCCTAGAAAAGGGTATATTTAAGGTTATTCCTAGATCTTAGGTACTATAGGAGGTATATATCTTTAACTCTTACTTTATTAATAAGATCAAGAATAAGGGGATAGATAGAGAGCTTAAGAAGTTAAAACTAGTCGTTTAAGCCTATAATAATAGCGAGAAATATATAGTATTAATGTAATTACTAACTATCTAACGAATTAACTAGAGAGTTATCCTCTATATCGTTACTATAACTATAGGAACACTAGACTATACCTATAGGATATATTATAAGCCTATATCTAGTTATTAACTTTACTAAATCGCGACTTCTATATTAATCCACCTCCTAAGCTTACTAATTAACTAAATCTAGAGGCTAGTTCGGTATTAAAGGTTATAAAACTACTCTATAGAGTACTAGAAGCTAGAAACTACTAGTTTAAGACTTACTATTCTCACTACCTAAATAAGCTAGTTATAGAATAATCGACTTACGACTTATGCTTACTCTATAGTAACTACCCCTTTAGTATCGTCGGCCTTTAGACTAATAATACCCTATTTATAAGGGATAATAACTTCGCTAAGGTAGAGTATCTAAAGCTCTAGGAGGCTAATTTCCTAGCTAAGGAACGTGAATACCTTATAACTAGCCACGATCTCAAGTTTAATAGAGGTATTATTCGTACTAACTCTACTAGTATTACTCTCATATAGGAATACTAGTATAATAACCTTTACCTAGTAATAGTTAAGAATACGACTATAACTAATAGTAGGGGTATTATACGTCGAAACCTTATAATTAAGGAATAATATATTACCTAGTGAGCTTAGGGAGTATATATTATATTAACTTACTAACTAGAGGCTTTATATAACTACTTAGTAATCGCTTAAGCTATTAAACCCACGGAAACTAATATTAAAGCCCTTAATAAGCGTATTTAATAGTAAATCGAAAATCCCGCTAGAGGACTATGTTTCGTGAAGCTAGATAAGGAGTCCTTATACCTAATCGTCTTTATAGACGCCTCCTTTATAGGAAATCGAGACCTTTCTTCTTAGATTAGATATATTCTAGTTCTAGCGGATAGCTCTAGATATACTAATACGATCCACTAGTCTTCTATGAAGTATAAGAGAGTCACTAGAAGCGTTCTAGCCTCTGAACTTTATAGTATAGCTTATAGCTTTAATATGGGTAGTTTAGTTAAGTCTATAATTAATAAGGCCCTCGAAATCGAAGTCTCACTAGTCGTCTATATAGATTCCAATTCCCTCTATGAATACCTAGTTAAGCTAGGAACTATACGAGAAAAGCGACTTATAATTAATATAATATACCTCTACTAAGCTTATAAATAACGAGAGATTATAGAGGTTAAGTAGATTAAGAGAGAGTTAAACCTAGCTAATTTAATAACGAAATCGAAGCCTATAAATACCCTTAAATACCTACTTAATATAAATACTATATAATTAGATATAAAGGAATAGGTTAAATACAGATAAGGTAAATAGAGGGGTATATAGGTAAGAAATAGGCGTATGGGATAGAGATACTAATAAGGACACATATACTAAGCGCTTAGGGATAGTCTAGTACTAGGCCGGATTAGGAAATCTATATATAAATAAGGGACACTATTTTTCGTGTGTTTTTAGTACTTTTATATTAGTTTTTCGCGTTTTTCAAGTATTACTAGTATTAGTATAGTTTCCCGGAGATTATATAACTTATATCATATAACCTCGCTTCTTATATATAGGAAATAGGATATAGGACATGGGATATATAGGAAACAGGACATACTAGACACTAGTACTAATTAGGCTTAGTGTATTTAGGGATCATATATTAGAACCTCGATACTATAATCCCTACTTATAGAATATAATAACTACTTCACTAACCTACGTAATTAGTATTCCACGACTACGTGGCGGTACTACGCGTTACTAGTGAACTGATAGTACTAGTATCTAGTAATATTCTAGTCCTAGAAACTCACTAGAGCTAAATAAAACTATAGTACTTATAATAAGGAGCTACTTATAATTATAGAAGCTTTTAAGTACTAGTACTATTACCTTAAAGGATTTAGATTCACAATTAAAGTTATTATAAACTATAATAACCTCTAATACTTTATAGAAATAAAGTATTTAGAGAGCTATTAAGTATACTAAGTAATATATCTTATAATATATGATTTTAATATTATTTATTATAGAGATACCTTAAACTATATAAATAGACTTAATAAAAGACTTAATTATAAAGAAGACTTTATTAATATAACTTAGCTTCTTACCTTTTAAAATAAATTAAAGAGAGCTTTTACTATTATAATTTAGAGGTTTCTAGGAATATCTAGAGAGTCCCTTCCTTAGAATAAATATTATTTAATACTTACTATTTCTATAATAACTAAGGAGACTAGCTTACTATAGGATAAGTAAATAGATTATTATATAAATTACTTAATTAAAGGTTTAGTCGAGAATTAAGGTATAAAGAAATACCTTAAAGGTCTTACTTTTAAAGCTAAAGTAATAGAGGTATTTATAACTATATTACTTAAAGGGATTATAAACTCCTTAGTCTCTCGAGTTTTTAAATTAGATAATTACAAATATTTAATTCCTTATATATAAATATATACGACTATTAAAAGAGCTATAATACTAGTTCCTTTATCTAAACCCTTCCTAAATATTATCTAAGTAATTTAAAGGAATAATTCTCGATATTAAGATATTATAAAGTAGAGGCTTAGTAAGAGAAATACTAAAGAGAGTTAAATTTAGAGTAATAATTCGGGCTTATTTAGGTATTATTTAAGAATTATTATCCTAGATAACTTTACTTTATATTAAGAAGTTATAAAGCTTTATTATAACGACTTATTAGTAAGATACTATAGTATTAAGAAAAGCCTCGAGCTCTTTAGAAGGTCCTAGTATTAAGAGAATATAGAAATAGATATTTGCGATTATTATTAAGAATATAATATTTACTAGAGAGTTAAAGCTAAAAGGTATTTATTATATAACTTACTTAGTAATTTACTATAACTTAAGAGACTCTAAGGTAAGATCTCTATAGATTTTATTATAAGCTTTCTACTATATAAGAACCTAATAAGAGGTCTCGATTTTAATATAATTCTTATAGTTATTAACTAGTACTCTAAAATAGTAAGGTATATTACTTATTATAAGATAATTAATTCTCTAAAGCTTATTAAGATTATATAGGAATATATTTTCTTAATCTTTAGCTCCTCTAATAGTATTATTTCTAATTAAGGAATAGTATTTACTAGTTAGTTCTAATTTACTTTTACTTTTATTTAATATATAAATAATATTTAAGTACTATATTTTATTCTTAAATAAATAACTAAATAAAAAAGTAAAACTAACCCTTAGAATATTACCTAGGATATTACTATAACTCTTAAAAGAATAACTAGTTTAAGAAGTTATTATTTATAAAGTTTATATATAATATAGCTATTACCCTTAACTTTTATAGAATCCTAAAGATAGGATTATAAGAGAGGTATTAGCTATATATAAGAGGCTAGAGACTCTTTAAGTAAGGTAGAATAAGCTTTAAGATCTATAGTATTATATATAAAATAACTAAGTATCGATTCACTAGTAATGTGTAGTACCGTCATATAGGTATGGAATACTAATTATGTAGGTTAGTGAAGTTATTGTATTCTATAAGTAGGGATTATAGTA
>JAJTUR010000283.1:0-31744 GCA_021399475.1 Hyaloscypha finlandica
TTGTCTTACTACGATTTTCCCTCTTATAATAAGCTATTATATCACCTAGTAGTAAAAGAGGAAATAGAGGAATAGTTAAAGGTAGACATAGTTAAGTAAAAGGAATTATATTAGAAATAGAGTCGAAATATAGCTAAGTAAGTTAAGATTACTTTTTAGTACTTAAAGGAGTTTGAGATATACTTATTTCTAGGAAATAAGTTATACTTTAGATACTTAGAAGATTAATTAGAAGAGCTTATAGAGGATAATCCTAAGTATATAGTTATTTCGGACTAATTAATTCCTTTTTCTATTATTTTTAGTACTTAGGGAATAAGTATATACGAATAGAGGGTTATATATAGTATAATTAACTATATATTATTAATTTTCGCGATTTTAGGTAGCTTTAATATTCTAATTATATGACTATAGATATATTTAAGATTATATAACTTTAGTTTTTCATATAAGAAAGCTAGAGTTTCTATAGTTATAAAACAAGAATATTAAAGAGGGGATTATAGGAATATAATATATAATAATAAATCGAGTAAGTGCACGTACGAATTAAGGAGGTATTATATAAGTGAAGTATATATTAAGTTACTTAAGGTCCCCTTTATTAAAAAGGTAAAAGGCTAAATAGTAAAGAGAGCGAGAAGCTAAGGAATTATATATAAATACTTAACTTACTTAATATCTACTAGATCCCTACTATATACGTCCCTTCCTTAGAAAAGTCGCCCTCGACTTTATTAATTCCTACTAGAAAGAGATTTTTATAAAGGAAATACTAATCTTAAGTATAAAACCCTATCCCGTAAAAGTAAGTAAAGGAGATACTAAAATAAAATAAGTAACTTAAAGAAGGAAAAGAAATTTATATTATATTATCTCCCTTATTATCTAGAAATCATTTAATCTATTACCTTAAACTAAAAGAAAAATCTTTATAAGCTAGGCTTAGGAAGACTATTAACCTTTACGAATTTACCTTTAACTCTATACTAGGAATGAGTTATTTACTTTAATACGCCTTTAGCTTTAGGGTCTATAATCTTATACTTAATATTCTAAGCTTTCCTTATTCTTTCTTTCTTCCTCTTCTTATAAGACTAGGGAAGGGCCCTTTATACTAATAGTTAAGTATCCCGTATTATTTAAAGGAAGAGTAAAGCTTTCGTCTTTAGCTTATTCCGTCTCATTATCCTTAGTAAGTTATAAGAAGAAAGAAGAAGTACTTATAAGCGAGGGGACTCGATAAGGGTTTTCGATTACGCCTTTAGAGTTATTATTAATTACTTAAGAGTCTATAATCTCTTCTTTAAGTTAGAGGATTCATTCTTATTCTTTGAATTATTCCTTATTAAGCTTATCTAAATCTATTTCAAAGAAGCTTAGATCTTTTAATTCCCTTATATATCTCCTTAAAGTATAAAAGAGGGAGTATTTAAGAAAGTCGAGTCGTTTACTTAAGGAACTATTATTACTTATAATATTATTATTATATTTATTATTTTAAGTAATATAGATATTTAGGGTAATTCAGCTTAGTAAGCTTAGCTTAATAAGAAATTATAAGGGACTTTAATAGTTTTGGGTTTCTTGTACTCCTCTACTTAATAAACTAAGCTTATTATTAGATTCTAGAGAAGGAAGAGAATTACTTTAATTAATATTATTTTTCGGTAATTGGAATCCGTTATTAGAGTTATTATCTGAGGTTTAATTAAACTCTAACTCCTCTATAAGGATAAGTATATAATAGTTTTATACCTTAGGTTTAGAAGAAGTATATAAGGACTTAACTTTAATCTTACCTTAATAATTAATAATTAAATAAGAAAAGTCTCTGTCCTTATAATAGTCACGGATCTTTGTCTTAATAAAACTAGGGTTAGTAATAAGAAATAGAGCTTTTGGATTTCGATATATTATTTCGAGGTATCTTATATAAGAATAATTACTATAGTAGTGTTCCTTATCTTTAAAAACTCTCTCATAGGCCTCTATAGTATATTTAATAATATTAATTCGAGCTTTAGGTATATAAGCTAGAACTTTATCTTTTAACTTATTAAAGAGCTTATCTCATTTAGCTAACATAACTCGGTTTATCTATAGCAAATATTCTAATAATACTTCACTAATAGAGGTTAGTCTAATGAGACTAGCTATTACTTAGAAAGGTTTATAGGTATATTTAATCTTATTAGGATCTTCTTAATAAGGAATATTAGGTCTCTTAAGGCACATATATTAGAGGTAAAGGTCCTCCTAAGAAATACTATTCTTTAATATTATATAATCTTCTAAAATAGTAGTATAATTAACTAATATTATTCGGAAGTCTTTATATAAACCTTTAGAGAAGAGTTTAGGGGGCTTATAATAGAAATAGATTAGAATACCTTATTTAGCGAGAATAATTTGTCTTTCTTCTAATTATAATCCTTTTATTTACTAGCTATAGCTAAGAGTTTTGCCTTTAATTTTATTCTTATACTAAGCTTATTAAGAAAATATAGGTATTTATTATACTTAGCCTTAATATATAAGCTCTAATACTTATAAGTATTATAGACGAATACTAAGATTTAGTCGTCTTTAGAACTATAAGGATTAGATAATAAGATATAGTTATAGATTTAGTTAGTAATCTTAAGGGGACATTTAATAGAATATTTTAAAATATTAGGAATATTAATTTAGACTAGGGCTTTATTTATATAATTAATCTCTAAGTAATCTCTATTAGTATAAGGAACCTAGTAAGTAATATCTAGATAAGCTATTAGTCGAGTTTAATTATCTTCTCATATAATATAAATAGATAAGTAGAGACCTAGATCTACTCGGATTAGTTACTAAGTAATTAAGTAAATTATATCCGGGATCTAGAAACCTCTTAGCTTAATACCCTTCTCCCTTAAGTAATAAGTATATATACGGAATTCTCTATTAATATAATAGTGAAGTAATCGGCGTTTATCTTTTTTTATATTATTTATTAATTAACTCATATTGAAATAGTTAATTATAGTAACTCTTATTTTAGCTAAGTTAAAATAATTTACTTAAAACATAACTCTATAAATATTACTAGTAATATAGTTTTCTATATAATTTAGAATAAGCTTAGGAGTATATCTCTAGGCTCTAAGACTAATTTACTTTTAGATAAAAGTACTTTAAGGGGTTTTCTTAAAGAATCTAAATCCTTTTCTAATACGAAAAGCTAAGATATCTCTATAGTAGTTCTAAACTTCCTCGAGTACTACTAAGATTCTCTTTTCCTTAGCTTTAAGTAATATCTTTAAATCTAGGTACTCTAAGTACTTTCGAATATAGAATAAATAAGCTAATAGAGGTAGTTTAATAAGGTTCTTATAGAGCTTAACTTATTCCTTTAAAGGGATAATAATTCATAAAAGGTATTCGTATTTAAGGTATCTCTTTTAAGGTTTAGAGAAGATATATTTATAGAGTTTAGTATTAAGCTTTTAAGGTCTAGGTTTAGTAAAATTTATTTCTAAGTTAAGCTTAAGAAGATAATAATAATTTAATCTCGTAATTTTCTTAATATCGAGTTTATTTAATCTAAGGTTATAAAACTCTTACTCTAGAAGTTCATAAGCTTTATAAGCTTCCTTTAAGTCTCGATTATTAAAAGAGAGATTAATAGAAGAATTCTTAACTTTTTCCTTATAGTCTTATAAGACTCTTACTTTAAAGGCTTTAATAAATTCTTCGATTACTTAGTATTTATTCATTTATTAGCTAGCTTTTAGCTGTGCGCACACTATTAACCTCGGACGTCATGTGACACCGTCACATACACGGCTCATCCCGTAGACTAGACCCAATTAGGTATAGCAGAAGCAGGGAGTATAGTTCAGGAGGTTAACCTCCTGAACTAAACTCCTTTACTTCTAGAATATACTACTTCACTAACGATAAACGCAACGAGTATTCCACGACTACACGTGACGGTACTTAGTGTTTCTAATAAACCGACACTAATTAGTTTATATATATAAATTAGAGGTAGATTTAATAGAAAGCCTTAAAGTATCTGGTAGCTAAGGGCGATCTAATCTATTCCTATATCGAAAGGGGAAACTACTTATTAACTCTAGTAAAAGTACACGGTAGCCTTAGGAGGAAATAACTAATTTCTACCAGGGAAACCACTTATCGACTCCTATAAAAGCATATAGTAGCCTTTAGAGAAGATAACTAATTTTTGCTAATAGAAATAGCTATTTACTTAGCTATTCTTAGTTAGTAGAGACTACTTAATCATTTCTCGATATTCGGAATAATCTTATTAAGAATACTCTTTTACGAGACCGAATACTCTCGTAAACTACTAGAGTAACTATCGAAATCGCTCTTTATAAGGTCGAATACCCTCTATAAACTACTAGAGTAACCTCTATTTAATCGCTCCTTTATAAGGCCGGACCCCCTCGCAAACCACTAGAGTAACCTCTATTTAATCGCTCCTTTATAAGGCCGAATACCCTCGCAAACTACTAGAGTAACCTCTATTTAATTGCTCCTTTGTAAGGCTAGACCCCCTCGCAAACCACTAGAGTAACCTCTATTTAATTGCTCCTTTATAAGGTTAAATACCCTCTATAAACTACTAGAGTAACCTCTATTTAATCGCTCTTTTGTAAGGCCAAATACCCTCTATAAACTACTAGAGTAATTATCGAAATCGCTCTTTATAAGGTCGAATACCCTCTGTAAACTACTAGAGTAACTACTTACCTAGGAACGATAATCCCTTTACCTTCGGGAGCCTGTCGAGTACCTCTCCTTACCTCTCCTTACCTCTCCTTCTTCGAATACCGCTTTTACGAACCTTCGAACCTCGAATTCTATACCTTTGAACTTCTCCTTACCTCTTTCCTTCGAACCTCTAAACCCCTATAAAACCACTTCTATAGTACTAAGACTATGAACTTAGAAACTACCTATTCTACTTACACACTACTATAGCTCTAGGAGCACCCTCCGGAATACGTGCGTACGCCTTATATACACTATATATATGTACCTGAAAAATACCTCGATTCCGATTCCAAACTTCCTAAAACCTCGATTTTTCCTATAGTTCTCTATTATAGACGTGATTTCACCTCGAATACGATACCTTTACTACCTTCTTTATAGTACTACCTTCTTTATAGTACTACCTTCTTTATAGTATTACCTTCTTTATAGCACTACCTTCTTTATAAACTAGCTTCTTTATATACTACCCTCTAGAACACATATGCCCTTTAAAGCTTTAGAACCCCTCTAGAACCTTAAACCCTCCTGGAATCGCGATATTTACGAACCTTTAACCCCCCTTCTCGAGTAAACCTTCTATAAACTACCCCCTCTACGAATTACTTCACCTTTGACCCCTCCTCTTATAAATGAACCTTCTATGAATTACCTTACCCTCGAGCCCCCTCCCCTTTACTTCGAACTATATATACTATAGAATAAGTAATATAGGAGTATATATATACTAAGAAAATAGTAATAGAGGAATAGAAAGCGTGAATCAGGAAATAAGAGGACGGAATCGATATATATACGGTATTAAAGGAGGACCTTAGTAACTATATTAATACTAAAATATAATAGTACGCTTTATATAGATAAACTAACGAGAACTTATAAGAGCTATTTTAGGAGGAATTCGTAAACTTTAATACTATAACCTAGAAACGAGTAGACTATAATACTATTTATACTCTATAAGCTTTCCTATAATATAAGGGCATATATATTAAATATAATAGTAGAAACCTCACGATTATATAGTCCTTAGTTAATGTTCTTTAGGAGGAAATATAAAGCAAATAAGAGATTACTAATATTAATTAGAAGGGCAGAATTCGAATAAATCTCTTAAAGGGACCTATTATATTAGTCTATATTACGATTAGAGACGATGAGAATACCCTCTTAACGAATTGATTAAATTAGAATATACCTCAATTAACCCCTTTAAGGACTCTAGTACCCCCTTAACCTCCTATAATCGAAGCTCTTGTAATTGAAGCTCTTTTAATTAAAGCTTCGCTAGTAGATACTAACGAACGAGCTATTCTAGTAGAAACTAATGAACTAGAAGACCCCTTTACCTCTATAATCGACTACTACTTCGCTAGAAGCTCGATTCCGAAATCTCTTTTAATTACTACCCTTACTTTACTCTTCTTCTCGATTCCTACTACTGAACTTAGATACTCCTATTCCCTTTAACGTACTAGTAAGAGCCTCTAATAAACTAATAGGATTATACCCACCTATACCTCCAAACGAGTAGGAGTAGGTTAAACGCGAATAAGGGATATACGGAGTGGGTAGGAGTGGGGTATACTAGTAGGGAGCAGGTATGCCGGTGGGACAGGAATATCGGTAGAAAATAGACGTATAAGAGCGGGGAATATTAGTAGAAAATAGACGTATAGGAGCGGGGAATATTAGTAGAAAATAGACGTATAGAAGCGGGAATATTAGTGAGAGGATACGGAATAGTTAGAGAGCGTAGGACTAGGCCTAATTAGGAAACTAGTATGTGTTTAGAGGGAAACTACTATTTTAACGTTTTTAGAGAGGTACTAGTATTTATTTATTTATTAGCTAGCTTTTAGTTATATGTATACTATTAACCTTAGACGTTATGTGACACCGTCACATGTATGGCTTATCCTATAGACTAGACCCAATTAGGTATAGTAGAAGCAGGGAGTATAGTTTAGGAGGTTAACCTCCTAAACTAAACTCCTTTACTTCTAGAATATACTACTTTACTAACGATAAACGCAACGAGTATTCCACGACTACACGTGACGGTGCTTAGTGTTTCTAGTAAACCGATACTTAAGGTAATCCTTCCTTATTCTACTACTTTTAACTACTATTAAGAGCTAAGGTTCTTAGTAGAAGTAGTCGAGGGTTATTATTAGGTAAGGAGTAAATAATATAATTAATTCTCTTTCTAGCCTTTGCCTTTATAAGTTCTTTAGTATATTAGTTCTCTTAATTTCTATTACTAGTATTATCTTAGTTTTTATTTTTAGTAATATCCTAAGGCTTATTAACTTTAGTAAGTTTAAGGTTATTTTTAATAATAAGTTCTAGTTTATCTTTAATAATATTCTAAGGTATACTACTAGTATTATTTTAAGGAGTATTAGTAGTAATTTCTATAGGTTCTATATTTATTATCTCTTAGGTCTTAATAAGGGGAGTTTCCTAGGGATTAATAATAGTATCCTTAAAAGGTTTATTTTTAATATTACTTTAAGGTTTAATTCTAGTAGTACTATTTTCTTTTTAAGCTAAGCTTACTAAGATTTTTTATATTAGTTTTAGAGTAATATTATCTAGTATAAATATAGCCTTAAACTTAGCTTAATATACTAGATTTATAGTTCCCGAGATTATAGGAGTAATATGAGGTAATTAGAGGAATTTAACTTTATCTATACTTAAACTATATTCTTCTACTTTCGACTTCTTAAGGAGCTCGATATTTTCCTTATTAAAGTTAAGCTAGTCCTCTAGCTTATCTTTACTTATTATTTCTATATAAGCTAATTTAATATTAGCGGATACTATATGAGATCTATTCTTTCTAGGATTAAAATTAAGCTTTTCTTAGTTTTTAGTATTTAGGTTATAGTAGTAAATATAGTATTTAAAGATCTACTTATTAATAAGTTAGATTACTTATTCTAGAGTAAGTCTTTCTATAATTATACCAAACTATATTAAATAACTCTTACCCTAAAGTAAGTAATCTTTATTCTTAGGGTTCAAGTAAGTCTCTAAAATTATATAACTACGAGGATCCTTACTCTAGTATTTCTTAATATAACTTAGATCTTAAGTATACTTATTATAGTCTATAATAATTACCTTAGCTATAACTATAAGAGTACCGAATTCTATATTAAATTAGTCTAGGTTCTATTAGTTATTTTCTTATATCTTTCCTCTCTATTATTTATACTAATTAATTAACTTATTACTTACTTTAGATATTATTTTATTTACTCCTTTACTAGTTATCTAGATTAGTACTAGTTATTCTCTTAGTAGAGCTATACTAATAGCGTCTTTTACTTCTTATAAGCCTTTAATTACTTTATTATTAAGGAATATAGAAATTTCTATTCCTAAGCTAAGCTTATAAAGCTTTAAAGGTATCGATTTCTTGAGTTTCTTATTAAGAGGTTTCTTTATAATTACTTAAGAGCCTTTACTTAAGGTAATTAACTTTTGTAATTTAGTATATAATATCGTAGAAGGTATTAAAGAACTATCCTAAGATAATCTATTATTATTAGGTTTATTTCGGATTTATATACTACTCTTAGAGGGTACTTCTAATACTATATCTAGTTTTCCTAAGCTAGGCTTAAAAAGAATTAGTATATTAGGTAAGTATAACTATCCCTTATAATTACTTAGGGGTATTAAGGAATTTATTATAGATTTTCTTCGGGTAAAATTTCTTCTTAAGCTAAGCTTAAGAAGAAATTTCCTAGAACTAGAACTTTTTAGTTTTTTTACTTATTAATTTCCTAAAAAGTTAATTTTATTATAGAAAATCCAAAAATTAAATATATAGTACTTTTCCGAATTTCCTAAAAAAGTATATAAGAAGGATAATTAAATTAACTAAGAAGAGCCTAGAGGAGTATTTATATATATATATTCTAGTTCTTAAAGTACGATATATAATAAAAAAGAATTATAGTCCTTTAAAGAGTAAATATAAGAAATAAAGGTAAAGTATAAGAGCTTAAAGCTCTTTTATAAGCGAATAAGGGGGATTTATTAGCGAAATTAAAATCTGTTCCGAATTTTCGAAAAATTATAGTTTAACTTTACTTTACTCTATACTATATTCTTCCCTTTTCTATTATATATTATCTTAGTATATAAGAGTTAAGGAAATAATAAAATAATAAAATAAAGTAAAATAAAAATAAAAATGAGAATTAGTTTCTAGGATATATTTATATTATTTATTAAGTAATAAGTATATTAAGTCTTTTAAATAATTATTAGAGTAAGTAGAATTATTAATAGTTAAGATTATAATACTTTATTTATTAGGTTCTAAGGTATAGCTAGAGCTCTTTTAGTCTTTTTACTTATAATTAGCGCTTCTTCCTAAGATTTACTCTTATTTAAAGAATTTATTTCATTTGAATTACTTTCTAATTTATAATTAATTAGAATAAAGGTATCTTTCCTGTATATAAACTTCTTAAGGCGATTCCTAGTATAAGTCTCTTTTAGTTTAGTCTTATCTATTTCCTCTAACTTATAAAACTCTTTTAGAAAGACTATTTTCACTTAGTATAGACTTATTTATCTAAAACCGAGCTTAATATTTGAAGTTATATCTATAGTATATTAGGAATAATATATGAGTATAATATTCTTTACTTTAATTTCTTATAAGTAAAGGTAGTATTTAGTATTAAAGGCTACTTTCTCTTAATCTCGGAATTATCGTTTATAGAGTATTATTTCTTTTATATCTTTATCTCATAATTAGAGTTATTAAGCTTAAACCTCTAAGAGCTCTTCTCTTATCTTAATCTTTATTTAGTCTAATAATTACTAAACTAGAAACCTTATTTTATAAGAGAGAATTACTGTGACGCATGCTGCTCGCTAGGAAATTTAGCGTCACGTGACAGCGATGACGCATGCGGCTGTCACTAGTATTAGAACACCAGAGCTCCTGTATTTAGAGCTTCTCTCCTTAGTTTAGTATCCTCGGAATAGAGCTACTCTACCTTGCTTTCTAAGCCCAGAGACCCGGTCTTGTGATATTATACTAAACTCATTCTCAAGTCCTCTTATATACACGTGCGATTTTACAGCAATTCCTCTTGCGATAACGCTATCGAGACACACGGTTACGGAACCACATATACCTTCAGAGAGATCAAGAGCTTATTGGGCTCTCACTTACTTCAAGATCACGATTCCCTCGATTCCCTCCTCCTCCTTCTTTCTTCCGAATTACTATAGAGTAACCTTCATAGACTCAGATTACCGCTGCGATCACTGAGCTATAGATAGAGGTTCGACGTTAAGCTAAAGTTATTCAATAATAAGGCAATGAGCTCCTCCTCTTACGAACTCGCCCCTCCTCTACGAAACCGAAATCCTCTCTTCTAGATCCTGAGAAATTCAATAGCTAGGTCTATAAGTTCAATACCTAGCTCCCTTTAATTAAGGCTAAGCTATGAGTTAATGGCGAAGCTATCGGCGATCCTATAGCTCAATTCTACTACGTCTACCTTAATCTCGAATTACACGTTTAAGCTATAGTTCTTCCTTAGCTCTCCTAAGCTAAAGACGATTAAACCTGGGCCTATACCTCGATTCTCGATTAACTCTCTCGCGTTTACTCGAATCCCAATAAGGTACAGGAAATAGAGGATAAGCTATACTCTTTTAAGCAAGGCACTAAATCGCTTCACTCTTTTATTACTAAGTTCGAGCGTATCCTCTATAAGGCACGAGGACAAGACTAGAACAACGTTAATAAGATTATAGCTTTTCGTTAAGGACTTAATACCACGATTAAGAGTAGGCTAGTATAGTAGCTAAACCTCCCTTGAACCTACGCCAAGTTCATCGAGATAGTATAATAGCTAGCTGGACGCTCTAGCACGTACGAACACCGCGACTCTGAGAAGAAGCCTTACTACTCAAGTAGAGACCACGATACTATGGATATGTCAGCTATTAATACCATTAGTGCGATCACTGAGCCTCTACGATCCTCCTCCTCCTCCTCCTTTCCTTCTACGAATAGTCGAGCACGATCTATATCCCCGGCAGAACGCTAGCTACGTAGAAAGCAGGGCGTTTATGTACGCTATAGTAGTAGGGAACACTGGGTGAAGGACTGTAATATTTAGCTATATAAGAAGATACTAAAGCTAGGACTAAAGGTTATAGTGGGTGAGAACGGTAGAAAGGTTATAATCTGCCTAGTAGATTACGATTCTAATTCTGCTCTCTTAATTGGACCCTATAGCCCTGATTCTAATTATGGTTCAGATTCTGACTTGGAGGAGTAAGCATATCAGGAGCTAGTGGACCGCATGGATAGGGGACGTAGGAAGTAGGGTATATGAGACTGTACGATTTATGCAAGCTATGGAGCTATGGAGCTATTTTCGACCTGAAAGCCTCAGGGACTGAGCTTTCTGAAGGGGGGGGTAGTGTGACGCATGTCGCTCGCTAGGAACTTTAGCGTCACGTGACAGCGATGACACATGCGGCTGTCACTAGTATTAGAACACCAGAGCTCCTGTATTTAGAGCTTCTCTCCTTAGTTTAGTATCCTCGGAATAGAGCCACTCTACCTTGCTTTCCAAGCCCAGAGACCCGGTCTCGTGACAATTACCTCTTATTTATAAATTAGTAAGAAGGGTATTACTCTTATTAGTTCATAAATCGAGGTTCTTTTAGCTAAAAGGACTATAGGGAAGTACTTTCTCTAGCGCTTACCTCTATTACTTATATAAGTAAGTACTTCTCTAATTAAGCGATAACTACGTTTAATACCTTTATTAGTCTTTGAGTTATATACTAAAATTTAGACTTATTTAATACTATACTTAGCTATAAATACTTCGGCTATACCCTTATTCTTAGGGCCTCTATCTATAACTAATCGTCTAAATACTCTATATTAATATATGATTTCCTCTTAAAGGAAGTTAGTTATTACCTCTAAGGTAACTTTAGATAATGCCCTTACTTTAGGCTATCCTAATAAGTCTTTTCTTATATTTACGAGATACTTCTTTCTTTTATTAGTTAAGAGATAAGTTATATTAAGTATTACTTTTTCCTATAATATTACTATATAAGTTAAATATATTAGCTCCTTTATTTGATTTACCTCTCGTTTTTAGTATAAGATATAACTAAGTATATAGCTTTAATAATTAGTATAATATCTTTCCTAGAAGAAAGTATTTACTACTCGTTTATAAGTACCTTTATATCCTTTATACCTAAGTTCCTTATAATATTAGTGAATGATTTCTCTTCTTTTTATAGCTTTATTAATAATAAGATATATTAGTATACTTCTCTCCCCTTATTAATATAACTCCTTATTAATTACTAAGTATAGTAAAGCCTTACTTTTAAAAGTAAAGAGCTCCTTCTTTTCTATATTAATTAGTCTTTTAAAACTTTAAAGGAAGTATATTATATATTAGGAGGCTAGTAAATACTCTTTTCCTAGAGGTATTTCTTCTTAAGCTAAGCTTAGGAAGGGTTTCATTATCCTTAAAAGCTTCTTTACTTATAAAACTAATATTATATTTAGTTCTACAATAATCTAGTTATTAATATTAACTTCGTGAGCTTTATCTATATTATTAGATAGAGTTCTTCTTCTTTATAATAAACTATTAGCTATAGTATTCTTCTTTCTAGGGATAAACTTAACCTTAAAATCGAATAGTTATATTCACGTAATCTATTATATTAAGAGTAATCCTAGTAAATCTATTATTACTTTATTTAACTAAGCTATAAGTATTACTATATTTATCTCGAGAATAAAATAAATACTAATTAAGTATAATCGTATTTTCTTAAAGGCTTTTAAAGCTCTTTAATATTCCTACTTAATAGTATTATTACGGATATAGTATTTAGGGCTTAGAAAGTAAGTAGAAGGTCCCTTATAAAGACGATTCAAAGCTAAGGAAGGGAAGACTAGAATATAGGAGGTTATGGGAGTATATTTATACCCCATAATACGCTAGTCCGTATAGGGCTTAGCTTCCTAAATTTCCCTAGGTATACTCTATCCAGATTCCCTTAGCGAAGCAGCCGCGTCACGTGGTAGTATAGGACATGGGACATATAGGACATAGGATATAGTTAAGTAACTAGGTAGAATATCGTCACAATTACCTCCCCCTTTAGAGTAAGCTCGCCCTCGAGCTTAGGAAAAGTCATTATCCCTATCATTTTCAGTATTTTTGGTAGTTCTTATAGTATATAAACATATTATATAATCACGGATATATCTAAGGTCATGTGACTTATAAAGGTATATCGTCGTCCTTATATAGTTATAGTCGAATATCGTCTCTTATATAGTCTAGCTAGTATTAAAGGTTATGTGAAGGTCCTAGTAGCTCGGTATTATCGCTATACTTCTCATAGAAACGTTATAAGGCTAGAGGGTTATTACTTAGTATTAAAGCCGGATACTAGTCAGGATCTTTATCCTAACCTACCTACTAGATTTTATACTTTAGCCTCTTTCTCACTAGCTTCACTACTAGGATCCATTCTATATTATATTCCTATTCTCTATCCTCTAGAACTACTAGTAGAGGCTCTAGATTAGCTTAACTTAGTAGAGGGTTTCTAGGGTCCTTCTATAGCTTCTCTATATGGAATACTAGGTAAACCTTCATGGTTTCCGGTAGCTTTAGGAGGAATGAGTAGCCACGTTCCTCTAGAATCTCGAAGGGGCCTTCTATTTAATTCCCTAGTTTATAGCTCGGGCGATTAGTCTTCTAGTACTTTATTATAACCTATACTTTATCGCCTACTTTGAAGTTAATTAGACGGCGGTACCTATTAGCTTATATGGTATATTATTCCTATACCTTCTCTATATAACCCTAAGTAAGCTACTATAATTCGTGTAATCGGTTCACTAATACCTTAGCTTCATCCCTATTAAGCTTCTCCTTTAGCGAGTTAGCCTTTATAGGGGAGTTCTAGTCGAAAGCAGTACGAGGTTCATATCCCTTTTTGGTTATAAATAAGGACTAGCTAATAGTTTCATACTAAAGGGAGGCTTATTAGTAGTTAATAATCGCTACCTAGTTATCCTAGTTATCCTAGTAGTAGTTAATATAAGGGCGTAATCTCTAGTTAAAGTATTAATTAATTATCTCTGTCTAGCTATCTATCTAGGGGTAATTAGTAGTAGAGAGCCTAAGCTTAGTACTAATTCTAGTACAGAATTCGTTCCAAAAATTAGAGATAAACTAAGGTCCTTAATCTAATATAATTATCTCTAGAATACCTACTTAGTATATAATATATAGTAGAAATAGGGGCACTAGCTACTTGGCTATAATCGTGTCCTATATAGGTATTATAATTAGGTATTTCAATAGTTGGTCCACGAATATAGCTACTATATTATACCCTGCTTTGCTTTCTAGACAGCTCTTAAAATCATAGTAATATACTACTAGGGGCGATTAGGAATAGGTAATAGGTAAAGGAAACTAGGTTTCTTATCTTATAGTATATGCGATCTCCTATAAGAGTAGTAGTTACTATAATATTAATTAATATCCTTACCTATAAATAGCTAGTAATATCATTCCTTAAGTAATTAACGGAGTTTCGCATATCCAGGGTATCTAGATAGAGGTTTATTATATGCTTTACGGATTAGGGTAGTCTATAAAGGGAGTCCGGCAATTATCTCGTCGTCCGTAATATAGAGTCTACTATAGTATAGGAGAAGTCTATCTTATAGTATCTAGATATTACTCTTAGCTTATATTATAGTATATAGTTCATCTAGCTCCGGTAACGTTTAATTATCTTATAGGATCTTATCTACTAGTTATAAACTACTAAACTCAGCGGGAGCTTCTAGTAGTACTATAGTATAAGATACGGCCGGTAAAGCCTCTAGGAGGATACCTTCTTCTAGTAGAATTATACCTCTAATAGGGGTAGTAGCTACTTCTAGGTAGTCCTCTATATACGCTTAGTTCTTTGGGCTAATATTAGGGCCTAATAAACCAACTTCGTAGAGTATTACTACTAGCTAGAGGTTATAGACTATATTAGGGTTAATCTTGTCTCTAGGGAGGAGTACTTAGGTTCATATCTTCTCCTCCACTTATCCTTAAGTATCTACTTTATCCTATCTCCTTAATAAAGCGTTAGCTCATTTATTTAACTTCCCGGAATAGTATATAAGCTTAAAGTAGTATTGGGATAAGAGCTCTACCTATTTAGCTTATTTAGGTAAGAGCTTCTTAGTAGTTATAAAGTATTCCAGGGCGCGGTGATTAGAATAGACCTTAAAGGGGGCGTCCTAAAGACCTTCTAGTTCTACTCTCTATTCCTCTAGTACTCGTATAATAGCAAGTATTTCCTTATTATATATATTATAGTTAAGCTCTACTAGTAGTATAGTTTTTGAAAAGTAGGCTATAGGGTACTAGAGGCCTATTTCCGGGTCCTACTAAGAGAGTAAGCTAGTAATAACTCCTTTTAAGGCATCTGTCTCTACTATTATAGGGAGATCTAGATTATAATATTATAGAACCGGGGTAGAAACTATAGCTCCTTTTAGGAAGTTAAAAGCTTCCTTATATTACTTTATCTACTTAAATAGAATACCCTTCTTTATAAGTATAGTAAGGGGTCTTATAATTCGTCTATATTCCCTAATAAAGTATCTATAAAAATTACAGAATCCTAGGAAAGATTATACTCCCTTAACTATTATAGGAGGTTACTAGTTCCGTATAACTTCTATATTATTAGGGTCTACCTTAATACTAGTAGTTAAGATAATAAAGCTTAGGTATTTCGTATATATAACCTTAAACTCTGACTTCTTAATGTCTACTTAAAGTCTAGCTAGCTATAGTTTATTAAGTACCTTTTATACTTGTTATTTATACTCTACTAGGTCCTCTAAGTAAATCAGGATATTATCTAGGTATATAGTATAAAAATCATCTAAGTACTCGAAAAGCGTATTATTTATATAGCGTTAATATATAGCTAGGCTATTAGTTAGGCCTTCCCAAAGAACGTTATATTTATATATTCTATAGCGGGTATAGAAAGTCGTTAGTTCTTTGGAGTCTAGGTCTATAGCTATATAATAGAAGGCTTAATAGATATTAAGCTTAGTATAGATCTTGGCCTTAGATAGTTGGCTTAAGGTCTTATTAATTAGGGGGAGGGGGTATTAATCCTTCTATATAATATTATTTAAGCGACGGAAATTAATATAGAAGCGTAGTCCTCTATTTACTTTCTTTATAAAGAGAACTAGTGAGGTAAAGGGGGCTTAACTAGCTTCAATAAAGCCTTTTACTAAGTTATCTTCTAAGAAGCATTTAACCTCCCGAAGCTCCTAAGTAGACTATTAGTATAGTGGTTAATATCCAATACTCTTAGTGCCCTTTAGACCTTTAATCTGAATCTTATAGTTATATAATCTATATAGTGGTAGGGTATCTAATTCCTTTTTGAGAAAATAGACGTATATTCCTTAAGCTTAGGGGGTAATATCCTCTAGAGCTATTAGAGTTCTATTTCTCCTAGCTATTAGTCCTCTAGTCTAGGGATAGCTTCTTGTTCATGGGCTTTAAGTTCTTTATTAATCTCGTAGATAGAGATTTGGCTAATAATATTCTCTTCTCTCTTAGCTATAAAGTTAAATACTATAGTAGTAAGGATAGCTAGATCCAGTATTCGTTCCTTATTATAGGTCTTATCCTACTTCTTTAGCTTCTTTTTTGGAATAGCTTCTTAATCTAGCTATAGAAGCTCCTTTTCTATAGACTCGTACGATTCTCTCTAGTCTATTTAGAAAGTAGACGACCGCTTAAGAATAGTGGGTTTCCAAGAATAACTTATAATAGTATCCTAACGATTCGTGTCCTTCTAGTACTTCTTATTAGTCTACTTCTCTAGCTATTACTAAGAAGTACTAATAATATAGCTATATCGTGCGGTCTTAGGACTATTCTTAGGCTATATAAGCCTACGTCTCCGGTAGTTAACTAGAATATCTACGTATATAGCTCATTTCCTACTAAGGATAATATCGTAGTCTCTAAGGTTTAGGATAATTATAGGTGCCTTAATAGCGCGTCCGTTAATTAAGAGTAGTATATCGATATACTTAGTAGACTCTACTAGTTTACTATTAAATCCTTATATAGTATATAGTAAAGGGAGGGGTTATAGCTCAACTCCTAGGAATTACTCTATAAGCTAAGCGAGCTTAGTATTAATAAAAGTATATCTATTTACTCTAGTATTAATAAGGGAAGAAGACTTAATTCCTAATCCATTTATACTAATAGTATAGGGCATTATAAGAGTATCCCCTCCTATTAGACGAGTCAAGTCTATCTCTACTATATTAATACTATAAGCCCCTAGAGTAGAGACTTTCTCTAGGGGTACTCGTTTTCCGGTTCCTCTTCGGAATTAGAACCTCTACTATAAGCCTCTAGCGGGAATAGGCCTAGCTCAACTTGAGATAGAGCTACCTTAGTTTCCGTAGTGCGCTTATATGGGCAGTTATAGACATAGTGGCTAAACTTATTATAGTTAAAGCACTTAATAGTCGAGGGATTACCTATTATAGGGTATTACTTACGCTTCTGGGGGGGTTTATATTTAACTATAGTAGTAGACATAGACTCTTCCTTAACTACCTACTATAGGGTATATAAAGAAGAGGGTTTAGTTATTCCTACTATTGTCTTCTTATACTCCTTAGCCTTATTATATAAAGCTCGGATTTACTAATTATTCGTAGTATAGAACTAAGTAAAGCAGATAATATTAATAGAAGGGTTATTATAATACACACGTACTAATTCCTGGAGCTTAGCTAGGAGCTTCTCGTTTAACTCCTATTTAAGCTATTTAGTAATATTGCCTTCTATAGATAACTATAAGAAGCGGGTATAGAACTCCTAAAACATATAACTAAGGCGAAGCATAAGCTTTCTAAAGTCACGACGGGTATTCTATAGCTTATTAGGATTAGAGTATAGCTCGTTCAGGTGATTATATATCTCCGAGAGCTAGCGATACTAATAGGGGCTTTCCTGGTTTATACGAGGGTTAGTTAAGGCGAGGGCGTCACCTATAAGTCTACTAGAAATATAAATAATCTTGAGATCCTTAGTTAGGTATATATTAGCGTTTCCTCGTAGCTTATTCTTGATTTAGACTAGCTAGTCGTTAAAAACCGTATAATCTCTATAGAAGAGGGTTAGGTCTAGTAGGATAACTACTTTAGGGGCTCTATATAGTATATATAGAGTAGGGGATCCTTTATAGCTTCGAGAGTCGATTTTAGGGGCTACTTCCGGGGCTTATATAGGAGCGGCTAGTACTAGTATAAATCGATTAAGGAGTATAGTATAGCGCTTAACGTCTACCTTAAGCTTAGTATTCTAGAGCTTTATATTCTCAAAAATACCCTTAGCGTCTCTATATCTCTTCTTATATTTAGCTAGCTTTATAGTAGTATCTTGGTAACTCTTAATAATTAGGTTAATATCCTTAAGGAAGTTAATAGGGTCCTTAAACCAGCTATTTAGATTATATGAGGTAATTGGATAATCTATATCTAGGACTTTTCTAATAAATAGGGAGTACCCTTCCTTAATAGATTTATCTATAAAGCCTCCTAGAACGTTAATGAGGCATTTGGATTAGGAAGGGTCACTAATAGGATAACCTAATCTAATAAGAGCTTATTGAGAATTCGATATCCTTCCTAGTCACGTGGAGTCCTGGGTCCTAGAAAGTTGTTAGAACTGAGTGTATGCTAGTATACTGTAGTTTATATACCGGATGTATATATAGAGTGCTTACCCCGCGTGAGCTGAAAAATCAAGTCATTAACCTCTAAAACATTACAATAGGTCATAGGCCCGGAATACGCGAGCAGCAAATGCTCACCGCTATGCGTGTTATAACTAACAGCTTCCCTTATAGCTCTTGCAGGAGAGAGAGCTATATTATACGACTCAGGGGCGACGATTACGAACCACGGTCGGTCGGTCGGTCGGTCGCCACGAAAGCCTATCCTCATAACCTGCGATAGTACGAGTAGAAGCAGCACCGGCCCAGGAAGACAGTTTCCCTTAGAACCTCGCTAAGGGAGGGCAAGAGACAAGGGCGTGTTTGGCTGGCTTGGGGCTAGGGGTTAGGGGTAATAAGGTAGAGACTTGAGGGTATATTATCACAGGGGCGCTAAGCAGGCAGAAAGCACCCTCTAGGGGCGTTGTACGGTCATAGTATATAGCGTAAGGGGCGTGTTGGAACTGAGTGTACACTAGTACACTATAGTTTATATACCGGATATATATATAGAGTACTTACCCCACGTGAGCTGAAAAATCAAGTCGTTAACCTCTAAAACATTACAACAAAAGTCAACCTATTACACTTTTCCTCCACATATCCTCCCTAGTAGTCTCGTTGCCGGCGTATATATAAGGCCTATAAGAGGGTAGGGCTTACCGTTAGTAGTTAGGTTACTAGCCTATAGGTGCCTATCGCTATAGGACTTAGTTAAAGAATAGCCTTTAATAGGATTCTTCGATTTTCGGGGGGGTTTTTTCGGGGGTTTCTAATATACTACTAGCGTGTAAGGGTCTAGAGTAGTTTATTGCTCTTATTATTCTAAAGCTTTAGCTTATATTATGAGGTTCCGTAATCGTGACGGTGCCTTTATTTGGAGTTAAATAGGGGTATTTTTTGGTTTATTTGAAATCCTCTATAGGATTAAAGGGAATAAGCTTTAAATACTATTACGGGTATAGTATTTAGGGCTTGGAAAGTAAGGTAGAAGGTCCCTTATAAAGACGATTCAAAGCTAAGGAAGAGAAGACTAGAATATAGGAGGTTATAGGAGTATATATATACCCTATAATACGCTAGTCCGTATAGGGCTTAGCTTCCTAAATTTCCCCAGGTATACTCATCCAGATTCCCTTAGCGAAGCGGCCGCGTCACGTGGTAGCGTAGGACATGGGACATGTAGGACATGGGACATGGTTAGGTGACTAGGTGGAATATCGTCACAAGTATTATAGTTTCTTTTTATTATATTCTAGAGGCTACTTTTAAATTAAGTAGAGTATCTTCTTTTTATAGTATTTAGTTATTATAATACTATACCTTATCTAGTTAAGCTAGTATCTATTATTAAAATAATCTTTCCGTTATCTTCTAAATAGTCTATTAAAATAAGGCTAAGTACTTTAGTTAGTACTTTCTACTACGCTATTATCGAATCTTCTTATTTAGAGCCGAATTTGAAAGGAATATCCTTCTTTAATAATTAATAAAGGGGTTCCGTAATTAAACTAAAATACTTAATCTAAATATAATAGAAAATATAAACTCTAAGAAATTCTCTTACTTCCTTTATATTATCCGGAGGCTCTTATTCTAGTATCTTAATAACTCTAGCTATTAGTAAGTATCTTTTATCTATATTAGTCACATAGCTAATAAGCTTTAATTTAGGTATATAAAACTGAGATTTTAGCCTAATAGTAGCTTTAGCTTATTTTATTTACTTAAGAATTATATCTAGATTTCATATATATTCTAATATATAGTATCGAATTCCGGGAATTACTTCTTCGTAATTATAATAAGTCTTAAGGCCTTTTATACTTATGTTATTAATATATAGTTTAGTAATCTTAGGAATAATATCATATAATATTATCTAGATAATTCGAATAAATTAATCGACTAAATTAGTTACTCTTTAAGGTAATCGAGTTATTTGTAAAAGACTAATTAGTATTATAAATACTATTATATCTCGAGATTTAAGTACTAGAAGGGCCTAATTATATCCTAAAAAGAAATTAATTAATAAAGCTATAATATATCCCGTAAACTCTTTAGAGAACTTATTAACTTATAGTAAGAGGTTATTATCTTAGATTATAACCCTATTTATTTTTATTACTATAACTATAAGATAATATTCTCTTTTCTCTTTTTTAGTAATAAGAAACTAAGGGTTATAGTATAAGCTATAAGAGTATTCTATTATTTTATACTTAATTTAGTCTTTTAGTATATCTACTACTTTCCTTATTAATACTCTAGGGACTAGGAAATTAGGTATCTATTAAGCTTTATAATTAATTATACGAATTTCCTAGGGTAAAGCGACTTCTAGTTGAATTATTCTATAATATATCTAATTAAAGGTAAGAGCCTCTTCTTAGTTTATAAGAACCTCTATTAAGAGTTCTCTCTCTTCTAGAGTTAACTTATCTCTAATAATTAATTATTCTACTTATTCCTTTATTAATCGAGAGCTTAGAGAAAGATTAGAAAAGCGTCTTACTAATTTACTTAAATCTCCGTATTTTCTAATATAATTTAGAGCTAGTTTTTCTAAATATACTTTTTGAAACTAATTATCATTACTAAGTAGAGCTTCTCTTATTAAAATCCTTAAGTCTATAGGATATACTTTATTAGCTTTTTATTTATATAGTATTTTAATTTAAATTAGTTATCTTAGAGTACTATTCTTTAGTATTAGTACGAAAAATATTAAAGCTAAAGGCTCCTTTTAATCCTTCTTAACTTTATTAAATAAAAAAATAAAAGAATATTCTTTAAAAGAGTAAGGGATTTAAATAATATAAATATTAATATTAAATTCAGGGTTCTTATCCTCCGAATTTCTTCTTAAGCTTAGTTTAAAATTATTACTTGAATTACCCTTTATAATAGAATTATACGAGTTTCTAGATCTTAGGACTTTCTTTTTCTTTCTTTTTCTCTTACTAGTATATTACCTAGTTCTCGTACTAGCCTTTAGTTTTTCGATTTATTACCTTCTACTAGAATTAAATTACTAGTAATAGTTACTATTACTATTCGTTTATAGTTACTACTTGTCACGGTAAAACGTTAATGTGCGTAGAAGTTGATTAATTCATGGTTCTCCCGAGTAGGAACTGACTAGTTATAGGGAGTTGCGTCGTTAAGCGACTAATAACGTAACGGGACGTAATAGGTGCCCGCTACGAAAGAAAAAAATGCACGACGTCCTCGTCGTCTCCGTTCGTATCGTAAAAGGATAATAATCGTATATAGGTATATAAACTGAAAAAACAAAACAAGAGCGGAAGGAAAAGAAAGAAAAGAAAAAAAAAGAAAAATATCAACTCGTACAAAAACGTTTTTCACCGCTCCCCACTGCCGTTATTCACTCCTCGTCCGCCGACTCCTCCTTAAACAAGCCGTCGTCTCCAAGCGTATAGCCCGTAGGCTACTCCTTCTTCTCGCCTAGCTTATTCTTGTATCTACCGTCGCTGAGGCGGGCCTATCCGGGTAGGATCTTGAAGCGTTGTTTCTCGACGGCTGGGGCTTTCGCCGTGGGCTTGACCTTTGGCTTCGGACCGCCCTTCTTCGGCTTTGGTATGGTATCGTCCTTTTTCGGCTTAGGTGTCTCGACGTTGGCTTCTTCTTAGGAGTGCTATGGGCTGATGCGACCCCTAAGGCTGGTCATGTTTAATTGTGTCTAGGGGTACTCCTCTCCTATTTGTACCGAGAACTACTTTCTGACCTTCTCCAAGGTTTCGTAGTCGAGCGTCGGTAGTAGGTAGTTATAGATAGGGAGTACCTGGACGTTATTACTATAAAAGGTTCTCATCGCACGGTTGATAATATCGGACCAACGAGCCTTTTCGACTCTAGTGGCGATATCGCCGATATCACTCTCTGTCGCGTGTCGTTGGCCTTAGACGATTTCGACGAGTAGCTTGGTTTCGTTGAGTAACGTGGTTATGAGTAGGGTTATATTAGCACTAGCGCGGATGGTCTCCTCGTAGTACGCCGCTATCTCCGCTAGGCTCGGCTTCGATAGCTTCGGCTTTTGCGGTGTCTTTAGTAGTACGACGGCGGGGAGGTTATCTAGGTCTTCTTCGTTCTCGCTATATCCGATCTTCTGCTTCTTCTTAGGTATTCCTCCTCCGGCTAGTTCGTCGTCCTCTTCCTTAATATCACTACGGAGGAAGTGACGTCGCTTTAGCTTGGGCTTATCGGGGATTCCCTCCTACTCGTCGTAGTCGCTAGTCTCGTCGTTTTCGCCGTTAGACGGTTCGGTGGCCTTGAGGGCGGACTTGTACTTGCCGGTCTTCTTGAGGTATGCGACGAGGGCGGCTCTTCCCTTTGGGTACTCGTCTAGCAATGTTTGGATCTTCGGGTAGTCATCGGGGTTACCGATCGTGTCGAAGAAATCCGCAAAGTCCTTATTCGTCGGTACGTGGTTCTTTTCTAGCTTGTCGTGGACTCGGCGATAAGCGGGTTACGACGATGGGGTGGCCTGGGCTAGTACGGGTGATACTATGGTAATGCTTTGCGTCGTTGCGTGGTGATTATGAAGATCGATATCGATGTTTTACGTGTTTTGGGATCGAAAATCGCTATAGCTATACGTATTCTGCGCGGTTTGTAATTGATTATGATATATACTACGGCTATGCGTGTTCTTTGTGATCAGGGATCTGAGGCTTTACGTATTCTGCGTGTGCTTGTGATGTTCGCCGTAGCTATGTGTACTTCGCGTGTTTTGGCGTCGAGAAAATACTTCGGTTCTAGGGAAAACAAATGTCCTTATTCGTGCTAGTGCGATATTAGGAGAACGTGACGATACTAGGCGGTAAGGATAAACGTCGCTCTATAGTTACTATTCGGGGTTTCTCGCCGGTCGACCGCGTTTCTTTACGGGGACCGCTCTTAACCGTTCTTCGTAGTCTGCTATTAGCTCCGACGTATTATCGAGGACTTCTAGCGGCTGCTAGTCGTTGTACTCGTTTCCCTATCCTATATACTTCACCAAGTACTCGATATAGTTTCGTCTACTATATCTTATGATTCTCTTATCCACCACGTGTTCTAGCTCCTAACTTTGCTAGTCGTCGTCGTCGCCTTAGATGCCTTCTACTAGTTCCTTTCCCTGAATGGTTTCTCGTCCGTACGGATCCTCGCCTTTTGGGGCTAGTTCCAGGTGAGTAATAGAGATGACTAGATATATCTTCTATTGTCGTGGGAGTTCTAGTTCGTATACTAATCTTCCTACTCGGCGGAGTACTTTGAAGGGTCCTGTTCGCTATTCGGTTAGCTTTCTATTTAGGTTACCTGGGAGGTAGTATCCCCTGTGTAGTCTGAGGTAGACGAGATCCCCGACGTCTATCGTAATAAGCTTATGCTTTGCATCATAGTATTACTTAGCTACGTTATCCGCGAAGTCCATGGCGATTTGTGTATCGCGCTATCTCAGCTTTCGAATCACATTAGGGAGTTCGTTCTCGGCGTCACCTATAAGGAGGGATAGGTCCATGGCCAGGCAGAACCCACCGACGTACTCGTTAGGCGACGTCTGGATCGCTATAGTCCATACGTTATTCAGGGCGGCTTAGAACGGGATAACCCCCATAGACCATAGTAGGTCTAGGTTAAGAAAAATGATATATCGTAGTCCGATCTCCACGGTTTGATTTTTTCTTTCCGATACTCTATCGGTTTGTGGGTACTAAGCGGTGGATATTAGGAGTTTCGTCTTTAGGTATTTAAATACGCTTATCTAGAAGTTAGAGACGAATTTCCGGTCTCTGTCAGAGATGATTCCCCGCGGTACGCCCTAATCGAGTAGTAGCTAGAGTATAACACAGATCATTGCTTAATCTTCGGCCATATATGTGCTGTGTCCCGGGATAAGTAACGTCTTCTTACTCGCTTTGTAAGATTGGGTTATTAAGTAATCGAAGAAGTCGTATCCGTCGATTTTCCACAGGCTAACTACTGGGATTATCGGTAACGCTATGATAAAGTCTATAGTAATCGTGTAGTATAGAGTTGAGATCGTCTTAATTAATTATAATTCGCCATATAGGCGTTCCCTAGATATTCGGTTTAGAAGGCATATAGGACAGCGAAGAATGTAGTCTTCTAGTCGCTTCTTGAGTCGAGGGATATAGAAGTCGTCTAGTTCGTGGAGCGTTCTATCTATACCAAAGTGGAAGCGGTCGTGTGCTATACTAATCACCTCCTTAGCTACTGTATTTGGGATACATAGCCGAATGCGTAGGCCGACGACGTGGTATAAGAGCCCGTCTTTAATACGGAATACTATGCCGTTCTTTCCTTACTACTCTAGGAGGGGGTTCTCTTCCGAGATACTAAGAAGTCGAAGTGTCCGCGCGAATTTGGGATCGGTTCGTAGTCCTTTAACTAGCTTCGTCTTGAAATCGGGGTTCATAATAGTCTCTATCGCGAACATGATATACTCGAGCTCGTCGTCTACTGAGACGTCGCGTTATTTAGCGGCTTTTAATCGTGAGAGTGCGTTAAGGACGATATTTAGTCTCCCCGGGTAGTATCTCATATCTAGGTCGAATTACGATAGGTAGACGGAAGCGTGTACTAGTCTTATGTTTACCTTTAAGACATCGGAGGTGTTCAGGTTCGTTCGTTCGTAGACGCCTCTCGTCGATACATGGTCTATAAGAACGATAGTTAGCTAGCTACTAGATTAGATCATTGGATATAGTTTCCGGCAAGCCTATACTAGCCCTGTAACTTCTAGCTTAGTAGCGTGGTAGCGTTTTTCTGCGGTACTCAAAAGCTTACTTAGGAATATCACCGGTTATATACGCTCGGTAGAGAGTCTTACGGTCACCTCTATTGGTTGAACGCCTGGTGTAAGGTGGAAAACTATGACTATAAAGCCTCGTTCTACTGAAGTGTCTAGATTGAGAAAAAGGATCTTCTCCGGGGAGAAGTATACGAGGAACCTCGGCTTTATTAGTATTTCTTGAAGAGTTTCGAAGGACTTCTCCTCTACGGGTATAGGTGTGTATATGGTTTTGGCTACGAAGCCTCGGTGTTTTCCTCCCGTCGCTCCCATTTCTCTTCCGACCTCGAGTAGCGCTATCTTTCGTTACTATATAAGCTCGACGACCTGGGCGTAGCTTGGTAAGTACGGCTATAGCTAGCTAGTTATACCGATATATGTCTCTAATACTTTTAAGGTTATTGGGAATTCGATGTTTTTGAATGCTACGACTCTGTCTTTAGTCGTCGATATACCTAGGGCGTCGACGAGGTAGCTAAGTAGCTTCACTGAAGTATATCCGAGGAACGACTTCTTCGCTAAGAGGAAGAGCCGGAGCTTCGAGAAGAGCTAAAGAACTATTTCCAAGTAGTGGATATATTACTCTATTGTATTGGAGAAAACGACGATATCGTCGACGAAGTTTCTTACGAAGTGGGTATATGTCCGTAGTTGCTTATCCATGAAACGTTACACGTGTTGGACAGAGTTGCGAAAGCCTATTAAGACGACGTTTGATCGTTCGAGTCCTCTATAGCTAATTACGGTGAAGCGGTCTCGGTGTTCCTCGGTGACGAGAAACTAGTAGAAGAATTACGAACCGTCTATTACGGATATGGCCTTCTTTCCTCGTAGTGCTTTAATGAGGTCAGACTATAGGGGCATGGGGTATACGTTTGGGACGGCAAGCTTGTTGATAATTCGTAAGTCGACGACTGGACGTTCCTTGGCAGCGACGAAGACTGGTGCCGTAAAAGGGGTCGGTTTTGTGACGAACTCCATCTTTCCTCGTTCTTATAGGTCGTCGAATACTCGATCGATGATGGCCTTGTGTTTAATACTAACCGGGAACTTCTTTTGCGCGATTCTCTTGTTCTACTAGCCTTCTACGAGTAGTATTCTCATATAGTCTTCCTACGGTATACGGATAGGGCCGCGGTCGGACCAGTATTCCTGATAGCGGCTAACGAGGTCGTATAATGCCGTCGCTATATTAGGGTCGATGTTGCAAATGTGGACTCTATTCTCGTGAACGATTTCGGGGACGTCCTCTGGCTTATCGATACCGAAGTTGTATTGTCGTTGCTTCCAGGATAGTGTCTCCGTATTGCCATCGTCGGGGTCGTCAGCAACTTCTCTTATCTCGTTGACGTCTTCGCCTATATGGAACGCCTATTCTTCCACGTCTCTTAGTCTACCGAGCTTTGTTTCGGGGAATATCGTCTTCGCGACGTCGGAGTCGTTAACTACACTTATGAAGTTCGCGTGGTCGAGAACAGCGTCTTGTGCTCCTACGTAGTACCCTTCGAAGAAGTATGTCCTATTCGCAGGGACTGGCTTATAGTTAGTGGGGATCAGCGCTGTCGAGTTTGGTGGCACAATGACCTTCCGTGCCGCTAATATATTGCGGTTAATCTTGGGAAATCGGTCGATTACTGTAATAGCCACGATGAGGTCTTTGTATGCCCTGATAGTGAGTGTTGAATCTCGGTAATTGATGATGGATGACGTTCGCTAGAGAAATTCCATGCTGAGGAGTAGACCGGGGTCTAGCTGAGTCATTACCTAGGCGGTGACGAAGATCTTGCTGAGTCGCTCTTCTCCGTTTATCTTGCCTGTGACATATATTGGGAAGGTCGCACGTCTCGTTAGTGTGGACTCGCTCGCAATACCCTTAAAGGACGTCTTCTGTGAGTCGTCGTATATCACTTCGGTGTGGTCCTTTAACTAGTTTTCTCCGACGACTAGTCGGGTATAGCCTGTATTGACGTAGTAGGACTTCTCTGGCTAGTTTGGCGAGAAGCGAGTCAATAGTTTTATGTAAGTGTATGTAACGTGGTCGTTAGTAGTGTTGTGTTCACGTAGTTTAGCTTTAATGACGTCGAGGCCCATCGGCGTTGATAGAGCCGTCGTCGTCTGTTTATTACAAGTGTTTGCAAAGATATACTTGAATATCTTTGTCTGAGAGGGAAAAGTTTCCTTGTACTTTTTGTATGTGTATAGATCAATTATATTAGTCATAGCTAGGAAACCGGTGTCTTGTGCGTTGTCTCTATCATCGTCAGGGAAGTGTGGATACACGAACTCCTTTGTCGCGATGTAGCCGCTTTCCTCTAACTCTCTATCGTACTCGGTACTATAGTCGTCTGGAACGTCGACATAGTCCGACCCGTAGTTAGCTCCCTCTCTGTGTCGGTAACGTCTGTAACGTTGCCCGGCGTATTCCTGCTTGGAGTACGGTTCTGCGAAGCGAGCTCGATAGCTTTCTTGGTCGTCTCCGTGAGAAGCCGTGAGTAGGTTACGGGGTCGGGCTGGCGGTAGTAGTCTATTCTATCTATTATCAGTATTCCCTTGTGTCTGAGCTTGCGGTTTCTGCGTCTACTATAGCCGAGTTTGCTATTATAGTCGCGGGGTGAAGGGTCAGAAGCCGAAGTTTTGACGTCGATCGTCGTATCTTTGACTTCCTCGAGGGTCGGTACCTTTCCCGTCGAAACGCGGTGGCCTCGGTGTATAGCGATTACGTGCTCTTGTAGCTAGTATATCGTGCTATGCCTCCTATTTCGCCGTGAGGTTCTTTAGCCATTCCGATACCACGGTCTTCTTGTCCGGGGCTATAACTTGTGGTCTGAACTCGGGATCCAGGTTATTATAGACGTAGGACAGCTATTAGTAGGGCTTTTCTATCTCCGCTACCTTAGTATATCTCATCACTGTAGCTATATAGGCTCGTATGTCCCGGCCTTTTCTTACGTCGTCTTGCGTATAGACCTCCACGGCTAGCTTCTTTATCGCCGTCGGTACAGAGTCCTTAAATCTCTCGATAAGGGCCTTGGCCTATACTTCGATGCCCTCTAGTACGAAGCGGAATATAAGTCGAGTAGTCTCCTCGATTTCCTCTATATACCACTACTATGCTATACCTCGAAGGTAGGAATGCAGGTTCCCGCGAACGATAGCGTCTCTTCCTTCTCGTGTATTGAACTTGAATGAGTCAACGAAAAGGTAGACGTTCTTCTATACCGTAGCTTTGCCCTGGTATTCGTAGTCAATGTCTTCAAGCGTCGTTGGTTCGAAGAACCCGATGTCCTCTAGTAACTAGCGTATAGAAACTCTACTAGCGTTGACTTGGTTATAATCGTTTCCAAACCTATGACCGAGGCTATTTTAGCCGAGGGAGCTCTGCGCGTTTGAACCAAGGCTATTCTGGCCTGGGTTATTAGTCACTATGTCTACTTATTCTCGTCGATGTTGTCTGTCCCGGTTATCTAAGGCGGTGTTAATCAAGTTAGCGATCTCCGATGCTATCTCGGGTGATAGCAGGGGTTGTCTTTCCCGTCGGGTACTAGACTCCTCTCTACCTTGTATCCCGTCTATTGTCACCTATCGTGGTATTTCCTCGGTGACGTCGCTCGGTGGTATGGATTCGACTCGTTGTGTGTTTTGAACGTCGCTTCCGCTTTTGGACGGTACGTGCGGGGTGTCTGGTACGTATTTGTCGTAGTATATACTGAATCTTCGTATTACCTCGCTAAATCTCGATCTATCGATGGCCTAATCGGATGGGTACGGGTCGATCAGTGTAGGGACAAGTGCGATTGGGTCTGTGGACGAGGAGCGGCTATGGCGGCCCTTAGAAGTGTGTCGTATAGCCGAGTATTAGGGGTATCTGGCGACGAGTTTGTCGATAACGTCGTCGACGACCTTCGTTCTCTCGGTGTATTTGTGCTTTGTTGCTCGGAAGCTATGTAATTGGTGTGTAAGCTTGATGAAGTCGTCTGGTAATGACGGCGTCGTCATTTGGTGTTCGTGGTTGTGGCCGTCTGGTTCGATAGTAGTCGATGACGACTCGATTTAACGGTCTTGGATAGTTTGGATAGCGGAAAACGGGCTCGGGTCTGCCGAGGGTCCCTAGTCGAGTTATCGAATAGATAACAAGACGATTACTACCATTTGTCACGGTAAAACGTTGATGTGCGTAGAAGTTAATTGATTCATGGTTCTCCCGAGTGGGAACTGACTAGTTACAGGGAGTTGCGTCGTTAAGCGACCAATGACGTAACGGGACGTAATACTACTTCTTAATTTAGCTCTTACTACTCTTCTTAGTTTATAGAGGAATATTAACTTAGTTTTAATAAAGTAAGGTATACCTAAAAGGAGATTAGTAGTTTCGCTATTAATAACTAAAAAGTCTATAAAGTTAATTAATCCTCTTATAATAACTTTAATATATTAGTAAGTACTAAGAAAAAATACTTTACTAGGACTAATACCTTAGAAAACGAGATTCTTTTTAGTCTTAATAACTAAGTTATACTTATTAGTTAGCTTCTTAGATATTATATTAACCTTAGCCCCGTTATCTAATATTATATAGATATGTATTTTGTTATAAATAATAACCTTTATCTTTAGTATATATATAGCTAAGCTAGGAATATTCGAGGTATCTAGGGTAATAGTATAAAGAAATATAACTTCGACTTATTAACTCTATTCTAGAGTAATATATATATAGAGCCTAAGAGTAATAGTAGTATTAGAAAGATTATTTACCTCTTATATATCTTATATATTTTATAGTCTTTATACCCTAGTAATCTTATCCTTAATTTAATAATTATTTCCCCTAGTTCGAGGTATAAAAAGACATCTTTAATTAAGAATCTAAGTAAGGGAGATACTTAGTAAGGAAAAGAGATCTCTTAAGTATATATTAATATAATTATTTATTAGTCACTAAAGGACTACTTTAGCTTTCTTTAGAGTCTTATATTTATTTATATACTAAGGGTACTTTCTCTTTCTCGAGAGTATTTAATTAATTAGAGCTTCGGTTATCTCTTTATCTATAATTTCTTTAATATTAATATTATCTCTAGTAAGATAATAGTATTCTTGTCCTTACTAACTATAGTTCTGGATTCTTGAGTACTAGATACCCTTATACTTTAGTAAGTAGTACTATAGCGACTTTCTTTATCTAGTTAAGTCTTAGTTACTTTTATTAAATTACTAAAGTTAATTAACTTAATTCTTTCTTTCTTAATTATCGCTATATTTATACTTAAGGTATTCGAAGAAATAAAGCCTTTAGGGAATAGACCGCGATTTACGCTAGTCCCGAAGACACTAATAGTTTATCCTAGTAGAATAATAGTTAGCTTAGAAGCGATAAGATTAAGTATTATTACTCCTTAACTAGAGATAGTCTCTTAAGCGGTATTTAGAAAGCATTAATTTGATCTATATCTAGCTATAGCTTAAAGAGATAGACTCGTTAAAGGGCGATTAAGCCTATTAATATTAAAATTCGTGCTAGTAGTAGTAAGTTAGACCTAGAGACTATAAGAGCGAATATAGTTCAGACTTATAGGCCTAGTATCGAGGCTTCTTAGTCCTAAACATAACTTCTTATTATAGTTAAGATAATATATACTAGTTTCGAAGTCACGTAAGTAGTCTAAATAACGATTAGTATAATACCTTATACTATTAACCTTAGCTTTATCCTAGTAATACTAGTATTAAGTATTATAAACATTAATAAGTAGATTAATATTAAAGGTATATATAGTTCTATAAGGATTATAGTTCTTATAAGGTCTCTCCTAAGGCTTTAGATTAATAAGATAAGGTTATACTAAGGACTTATTATTATTCCTTTAATCTTTTAACTTACTAAGGTAAATCTTTAAGTTAGTTATTTCTTTTATTAAGATATTAATCTAAGCTCTCTTAATAAGAGGTAACCCGGTTATTACTATAAGAGCGAGTTTCTTAGTACCTTTAGGTACTTTAATAGAATATCTATATTCTTATACTAAGTCCTCGATATCCTACTTATATTTTACTATAGGTTCCTTTTATAATTCTAGGGCCTTATTAGTTTAATTAACTTATATGAAATCTAAAGTATTCTTATAGAAGTCCTTAAACTTTATATAAGTTTCTAGTTTTAGATTATTAATATAGTATTAAGCGAGAATTTTCTCTCTATACTTCTATAGAAGTCCTAAAAGGAAAAGGTAGCCTTAGTCGACTTTA
>JAJTUR010000284.1:0-31421 GCA_021399475.1 Hyaloscypha finlandica
GATATATAGCTGATGAGTAGAGGACCGTGATTGGAAGGGTTCCAGGCGATGGGCTCTGGCTGTGTGATGTTCTGATGGAAACTCAGCCAATTCCTATGGTGATTAGTTTGCCCAGAATGGGCTGGAGCTCAAAGCGATTGATAACAGCCACCCCCAAGATGAAAACCACGCTCCATAGGTTGGTTCGCAACCTTGGTAGTTGTCAAAATACGAGCGGCCTGCAAGGCGCCTTGAGACATCAGGGTTACGGCTGAAAGTCTTGGCGTTATTTTCCCCTCACTCCTCAATATGGCACACGCATTCCTCCTAGGGCTTCTTCCGCTCAGGGCAGCCAATCCTTCTGCTTCCAGCTAAGCAGGAGTTGTTGTGTCAAGAGGCAAGACTCTGGGGTGAATGACCATTGATTGATTCATGCAGAATTCTGGTTTCAAGGCGGGAATTCAAGGTCCTCCACGTTCAAGAGTAGACCTCTGTTCCAGAGTCATCACTGCACGGGCCTTCAACCAGATGTACGGGATTGTTATCAGTAATTCAGACTTTCTGATATGGTTGCAGAGCAGTGCATCGTAAGTGGACGAGACATCCAATAGGCCCAGCCAAGCATTGGGCGCATAGGGCTGATGGTCTGGTAGTAGGGTGGGTCGTACAGCATTCCACTTGAGACGACTGTCACATTGCCCTGAGTCTGCACCTTTGTACTCTCTTGTGCATTCGAAATTTGATTTGGACTTTGAAGTCCCGGATGATCCATTGTGTTGACCTGGTAGATGTGATTCTCGATGAAAGTGATACCGAAATGCTAGACTGATTGCGAAAGGTGCTGCGACCAGTCCGGAACAGTTGTGTGGCATCCGGCGACGTTTGGGATCTTCCTACGCTCGTGGCCAAATCCCAGCAGCTCCAACTAGCCTGTTGTGATACGATGAGTGACAGGGACCTTGACCCCATCGTGGGGCAGGGCGTCATTGCTCTTAGTCAATAAAGCTGAGACGGCAGTCAATTGTATGAGAGTGTGTAGGTCAGGTGGACATCCACCAGAGCTAGAATGGTCCGTGGCTGAGGAATTTAGCGCTGGCCCGAGCGTATCCATCCAAGCTCAAATAGAAAAGCGCGCTAATAGAAAAGGAACTAGAGTAGAGATAGAAATTTTTTATAAACATTTATAGGATATTTAATAGTTAATTAAGGAACGCTTTAGAATCTCTATAATAGGCGAATAGTAAATAGTAAGAAATTGTAATAGCGGGATTAATGTAATAGTCGAAGGCTTAAAGTTCAAAGAATCTCATATATTGAAAATACTAAGCTAAGGGGCAAAGAAGGGAGGAGTCCCTCGACCTTTAATAGTGTATTACTAAGATCCCTAGCTTAGCCTCACGTTTCGCCCCTAGTTCCTAATACCTAGCCCCCGGCGGATTATATAGAGGCGCGGTTTATTACATTACTTCCCTTATAAGAAAATTCTAAATACCCTTATTTAGGGTATAATCTTATATAAAGAATAAAGGAAAAAAGGAAAAATTATAGCTAACTACTACGTTTCCCCCTCTCCTAGTAGCTACTTATAGTTAAATTATTATCTTACTTCTACTAACTTAACTTAGCTCTCTATATATTCTAACTCATCCTCCTTATTTATTAATTAAATTATATTAATACTAGTATTAATAATATTATCTAGGAGGCTTATATAGGTTATAACTAATAGTGTAATAATTATTATTAGGCAATTCTAGGTAAGTACTAGTAGATTAAGGGTATTCGTTAAACTAGGCTTTAATATAGAAGACTTCTTATTCTTTTTCTTCTTTAAGGAGCTAGCATTTAGCTTAGGAGTATCGACTATTAACTTAGAAGTACTATCCTTTAGCCGCTTATTTTCTACCTAGAGGTCCTTGATTTTCTTCTTAGCTTAAGCGAGTTTCTTATAATAGTTAGCGAGTTATCCTTCGAGTACCTTAGTTACCTTTTATTTAGTAACTAGTTAAGTAGATTTACTATAGAATCCGAGGACTTTAAGTTTTATAACCTTCTTTATATAACTCTTTTAGAGGTCTTTACTAACTTCCTTCTTAGTATCTTCTATTAAATCATTAATATTAGTAAGGTATTCTCCTTTCTCCTTAGCTTATAAGAGCTTTCGCTAGGATTTAGTCTCGTACTAGTACTTATAGTAAGGGTTACCTAGCGGCGTAAGTCGTAGATTAGTTATAATTAGTTATTTATTACTAACTTATCCTATATCCTTATTAGTAACTTATCCCTTCTTATTAGAATTACTTTCCTTATTAGAGTCTTTCTCCTTATTAGAACTCTTCTCCTTATTAGAACCCTTCTCTTTATTAGGTTCTTCGCTTTTCTTTACTCTCTTCTACTTACGGTTTTTAGGTATAAAAGTAATCTTTTATACTTTCTTATTACCCTTTGTTATAGTATAAAAGCTGTAATGTACGATTGTTGTAATATATTGAAGATAAAGAGAGCTGAAGGCTCGGATGCTTGGTAAACTAAGTGAGTGTAAGGTCACGTGATACCTACACGTAACAGTGCCCCCTTAAAAAAAAGAGATCACGTGGCCCTCCACGTGCTACGCACAGACCAAGTTTTCGCAAAAGTCGAAAAACGAGCGAATTCCACCTGAAAAGCTCAAAAACGCACACTTCCACCATTTCCACCTATAAAGCCATATATTCCACTCATTCTATTTATTCCACCTATTCTACTCCTTCCACCTCTGCTTCCTGATTGGTCGGATCGCCTTCATACTGAAGATAAGCCCATTGGCCCTCCCCAGTGAGGTATGCCCTATCCCCTGTAACGCCAGCCATATATGCCTTGTTCTCGATCTGCTTTGGTGCGGGAGCGTAGGGTCGATTGACATAGCCAGAGGGCTTATGGTTCGATATAGGAGGTTTAGGACTCGATATCGGAGGTTTCGATGAAGGAGGTGTAAATCCAGGCCCTTTCTACCGTGTAGCAAGCTCGTGAACCGCTGGCCACTTCTCATTTGCTTTGCTAATCAATTGAGCCTTTGTTGAAGCCATTGACGGAATATCTAGAGCTAGCTTAATCTGTGGATCAAGCGTATTCCATGCGGTCAACACGATGTGATATTCGGAGGTATAATCGGCGTGCCGGGCTAGACGGAAGCAGGTAGCTAAGTGCTCTGCTATATGGGTACCATTCCTTATTTGCTGGTATGCAAAGTGGGTGCTATTAATCTGATTAAGAGCGCTAGAAGCTGGCATCTTAAATCGATCAATAAGAGCTTGGCATACCGCATCCAAAGACGCTTCCATCAGGAGACGCTTCTGTACGTCAGATAGCTCTGTAGTCCACCAGACTAAGGCTGAGCCACGTAGACAGCGTTTCCACTATCCATTTGTATAGACGTCCTCCCCGCTTGAGCTCAAGCGTAGAGCGTCGACGAAGCTAAAGACGTCGTGGTATACCGGGTATTTGCCTTCGTACGTCGTCGAATCAGGTAGGTACGTGTGGAGGGGGGATCGAACAAGCCCACAGATTCGAGTTTAGGCTCAATTCGACGCTCGCGAAGGGGTATTCGTGAGGTTCGCGGAATGGAGGTAAGGGAGCCTGTCGACGTAGCTGGTGTTCGTCAGTAGGAGCGGGGGTAGGAGATACACTCCCACGTCGATTTAGAACGTCCTCTAGTGCCGATTGGATCATGGGTAATAGATTAAGCTCAAGGGATCTCGTAATCGATGAATTGATCATCGATTGCACAGTGTTCAACTACTGGTGGCTAAATCTATCGTCCATGTGTCGCGGAGTCTGAGTTTCCGTCTCCGCTAGGGACAGCTGGTTATCTGTAGGGCCTGCTTCTTCTTCTGGAACAGGAGAAACGGTTGGTTGGCGCTGAGGGGCCTTCCCTTTAGGTGCAGCGGAAGCTTTAGGGGCATCGTATCGATGGTGTTGATGGTTTCGATGGTTCTGATGATTCTGGTGATTCTGGTGATTCTGGTGTTCGACTGGCTCAATTAAGAGGTCGATCGGGACTGCTAAACAGGCTATGACGGGCTTGCGGAGCAGGTTGACGATAAATAAGACTATGACGGGTCTTAAATAGCTCAAATTAATGGCATTGCTACCACTGTTACAGTATAAAAGCTGTAATGTACGATTGTTGTAATATATTGAAGATAAAGAGAGCTGAAGGCTCGGATGCTTGGTAAACTAAGTGAGTGTAAGGTCACGTGATACCTACACGTAACACCCTTCTTCTTCTTCTTCTTCTTAGAGGATTTAGAGGTTTTCTTAGTGTTTTTCGAGGGGTTTTTAATAATATTCTTGAAGTTATTTATAGTATTTTAAATAGTGTCTTTAGTATTCTTAGGTATTAGATTAATATCCTAAGAGTTATTACTAGTTCCTCCTAGCGTATTATTATTCTTACTAGTAAGTTTAATAGACTTATTCTAGATAAGATTATTACTATTACTATTTAGGTTATTAAGGTAATTATTAGGATTATTTACTATCTTAGCTAAGTCTACTAATTCGCTATTAGGTTAGTCTTTAGTTTTAGTAAAAGGGGAAGTTATACTATTACTCTCGTCTTCTCTATTAGGAGTATTAGTTATTTCTATATCGGGATAAGTGTCACATGTTGGAATTGCACGTGACTTTATATTTACTACTTTACCGAGCACCCGGGTATTTAGCTCTTAATTATCTTTAATATATTATAATAATCGTATATTACAGCTTTTATACTATAATAATAAGGATTATTATTATTACAAATACTCGTCTCACTATCCTTAGATTATTCTACTAAGATTTCTTTAGCTAGTATATTAGGAATTTAATAGAGAGCTTTATAGGTTATATTATATACTATAACTTGAGCTTAGGGAATAATATTACTAGTCTCGTCTATATAGGCTAATTTACTAGTCTAAGTATTAGTATAAGCTATATAGAATAATATTAAAGTACTAGTAATACTATTATTAGGGCTAAGCTTCTAGAAAATATTAAGGATAGCCTAGGTAATATCTAGTAATTCACTAAGATTATTATTTACTTAAGCTATATCTATAGCTAAGTCGTGGTATTAGTAGTAGTAGAAATAGCTATAGTTATAGGAATTAAGGTAATTAAGAGGTTTTTTGTAATATTTTTATAAGATAGAAAGTTGTAAATTTACTCTTATCTTAGCTTTATAGATTTACCTTTCCTTAAGCGAACTACTCTAGTAGTAGTATATATTATAGTATAATAAAAGAGAGGTTTTTACTTATTTATAGGGAAATAGTATAGTATTAATACATATAGCTAAATAAAGGGAATATGCTTTAGGTTTAAATAAAACTTATAAAATATCTAGTTCTTTTTTCTCCTCTTCTAGTTCCTAGAGCTCTTATACTATAGTTTATTATTATCCGAGTAGTTCTCATTAAATTTATCCTCTTCTATATATCTAATCTAGTAGTTTAGGTAAATAGAAAGTCCTACTTCGTCGGGATTTTACTCGTGGAATTTATAGAGTTCTAGAGCTAAGTTCTTGAAGTTTAATATAAGATATTATTCGTTATTTATATCTTCTCCTTTCTACTTAACTTTATAATAGAGTTTACTATAAAGTATCTTAGAGGATAGGATCTTCTCGACCTCTTATTCTAGTTTACTATTTACTTCTATTAAGTCTAGCTCTTTATTTATCTAGCTAAGTAAAGGATTACTTAGGTTCTTATAGAGCTTATTTATATAAAAGATTAGCTATATCTTATAGGATAGAGAGAGGCCTAGCTTATAGGAATAACTAACTATTTTAATTATTCTAAATAATCTAGTAAGAGAGTAGTTTAGTTTATTTAATAATTAGTCCGTTTTCTATATCTTTTTAATTATATAGACTATATTTTCTAGACTAAAGTTAGGTTCTCGCTATCTCTTATTAGCTTATTTAGCTTATTATTCTTAGGCTTTAGTTATATATTATCAAGTATAAGTGAGTATTATATTAATTCTCTTAGCTTACTATTATACTTCTTCGCGATTTAGTTTCTCTCTTAGTATCTTAAACTTCGTAGTTAAGAGTATCTAATCGAAATCTAGTCGAGGTTTATACTTATAGTCGACTATTAAGAGTAATAAGCTAGTTAATTCGTGAGGGCAAGTAATACTAGTAGTATTAAGTACTAGGAATAGATCTACTTAGTTATCTTAGAAGTAGTTTATAAAGGAGTATAGCTAAGTATTAATTATCTAGTTAATAATCTTTATCTAGTTATTAGTCTAAGGGTATTCTATAGTTAATAATTTCAACTTAGTTTTAGTTAATTTTAATAATTTATTTATAAAGTATAAGATAAATTAAGGGCCTTAATTACTAGTAATAGTTAAGGGAGAGCTCTTAAAACGCTAGATATATTAGTAGAAGAGGTTAGTAGTAGTCCTTATAATAGTATTCTTAGTAGTAAGTAGACTAATATAGTATTTAAATAATTAGTTAATTACTACGAAGATATTATTATATCCTTTACTTATTAAGCTAATATTATAGAAATCTATTAATAAGTCGTTCTATGTCCTCAAAGGGACTAGTAAGGGGTATAATAAGCCAGGTGTCTTATCTCTTAGTTTATAGGATCTCTAGTATTTATAGTAATTTGCTATAAATTAGTTAATATCTACTAAGAAGCTAGGTTACTAGTAGAGCCTTTTAGTTATAATCTTTGTCTTATTCTAACTAAGATAAGTAGTAGTCGTTATACTATAAATTTGCTATAATAGTCTCGTTTATAAGTAGTTATAGTTATCTAGTACTATAAGTTTCTTACTATAAAGTAAATAGTCTCTAGATATCTCTTATAAGCTAGTCTTATAGCGAGCCTTTTTCTACTTATCCTTTAAAGACGAATCTATATAATTAGCTTATATAACCTCGTTTGTAATTATTAGTTCATTAATTCCTTTAAGCTTTAAAGGAGAAGGAGTAGGGACTAATTCATTAATAGTAGCGAGGATTATACTAAGATAGAAAACTATATATGTCTTTTTACCTCTTTAGCCTACTTCTATATAATTATAAGTTCGTCTTTTCTAGATAGTATATTAGTAATTATGTTTTCTTTACTTAGCTAATAAGTAATTTAAAAGTAGAATAATAATAAGATATTTATCTATTATATTTACTATTTATTTAGGAGCTTCTTTATCCCGAAGTACTTAAGTACCTTATAGTCTATAATAATAAGGAAAGTAGGTAAGCTAATTAGTTCTATTTATTATTCTTATAGTCCTTAGATAATAGTAAGTAGTTCTTTATTATAGATCTTATAATAGAGTTAAGCGTCTTTAAGAGCCTTAGAGTAGAAGGTAATAAGTACTATTATTTATCCTCTATACTCTTCTAAGTTAGTACTCCTATAGTAGCTAGGTCTAAATAGTTGGTTTCTAGGCAAGTTTCTTAGTTATACTAGAAATAAAGTAATATAGGTATTAAGATAAGTAGCTCTTTAAGTTATATAAAGGTATCTTATTAATTCTTATTAAATATAAACTTCGACGAGGTAACCTTTTTTATTAGGTAGTTTAGGGGGTAAGAAACTCGCTTATAAGCTTATATAAACCTTTAGTAAAAGTTATAAAAGCCTAGAAATAACTAAACTTCTTTCTTAGTTATTAGTAAGTCCTAATTCCGGATAATAGTAGTCTTAGTAGGGTTTACCTAGATACCTTAATTAGAGATAATAAACCCTAAGAAGGTTATCTTTAATACCTTAAACTCGTACTTATAGATATTAACTTATAATCTAGTATCCTCTAGTTTCTATCGGACTATTTAGATATATTATTAGTATTTCTTTTTATTCTTAGAAAAGATTAAGATATTATTTATATAAGCTAAGTAGAAGTTATCTAAATAATTAATTAAGATAGCGTTTATATATCTTTAGAATATTACGAGACTATTATAGAGTCCAAATAATAAAACTACTAGTTTATAGGACTTATATCTCGTCTAGAAAGCTACTTATACTATAGAGCCTAGCTCTATTAGGATTTAGTTAAAGGCGTATTAGATATCTAGTTTAGTAAATACTAACAATTCTACTAAATAGTTAAGTGTCTTAGTAATAAGTAATAAAGGGTAATAATCCTTCTTTATTAGGGTATTTAGTTAGTAATAGTTAATATAAAAGTATAAACTATTATCTTTCTTCTTAATAAATAAGACAAGTAATAAGAAGAGAGAATTAGATAGCTTAATAAAGCCTTTCTTTAAGTTCTTAATTAGGTATTCCTATATTTTCTCTAATTCTAGAGAGCTTATTTTATAAAGGTAAGCTACCCTTATTAAGGGGTCTAGTTTATTAAAGTGGAGTTTATAGTCGAATAATTAAGACTATAATAGTATATTTATTACTTTTCTCGAGAAAGTACTAGCTATATTATTTAGCTAAAAAGGTAGTATTATCTAAACCTCTTATAGCTTTCTAAGGTCAAAGAATAAGGTATTACTAAGGGTATCTTATTTATTTATATCTTAAGTATATATAAGGTCGCGAGTTTAAGTTAAATACCTAGTAAAGTAAGTCTTTAGATACTTAGTAACTAGTAGTAGAGACGAGTATTTCCTTAGTTTTTAGTCCTATTTCTCTAGCTTATAGTTAATCTTATTAATAGTAATAGATCTAATATAATTATTAGAGTCTTTAGTACTTAGTTAGAAAGCTACTATACTAACTAGGTATATAGAATAGCTTATTAGTTCGCTTATTTCAATAGTATTAAGGTCTAATTCCTTCTTTCTAGCTTAGTATTCAGCTTTTCGAGTAAGGAGGTCTTATAGAAGAGTAAAGAGTATTATTCTATTACTCTCTAGTTTCTCTCTACTTGTCCTCTTTAAGATTTAGGTTAAAGTACTTTCTAGTTATCTAAGTTTGTTCTATTAGTAGTCTAGTAGTATATCATATTTAGTAAACTATTTCTTTCTTAGGATTATATTATAAGAACTTAGGTTAGTAGCTAGGAAGTATTACTAGGTCTAAAGGTATTAATTAACCTCTAGATCCGCTTTAACTATATATTAGATAACCTTACTAGGCTATTTATTAAATCCTCGAAGGGGGGTAGAGTCCTTAAGTATATATACTAGTATATATAGTACTCTAGTTAGGGAATAAACGTGCTTTTAGTTAATTAGAGTATATATATTTACTCTAGTATTTACTAAGTACTAGAAAGTTATAGTATTTCCCTTTTAGTAGATCCTATATTTAATAAGGAATTACTCTCTACTAATAAGCTAAGTAAGGTCTATTAGTTCTTAGTAGAGCTCTTACTCTAGGAGGGCTACTTTTATACTTAGAGCTAGACTTTTCCCGAGTCGTTATTATTAAATTCCTCTTTAGATAATAAATAAGAGTTATATTTCACATTATTTAGGTCAAGCTTATTAGTTCTATCTAAGTAGTCTTCCTTAAAGTAAGTGACTTTATAGGCGTTTAGATAATCCTTCTTAATATAGCTAGTCTTTCTATATAAGTAGTAGTTAAGTATCTTAGGCCCATTTAACCTCTTCTTGAATTCTTAGTAAACTAGCTCCCTTAGTTATAAGAAGACTAGTTAAGTTATTTATTCTATTAAATATAGATTAGTAACTAGCCCTTAATTTCCTTTATACTTCCTAGTATAGGGAATAGTATAGTAGCGGATCGATTCTATTAGGTAGTTTTCCTAAGACTACTAGTTCTTAATTAAGAGAAGTCTATTCTCTTATTCTATATACTATTTAGTAAGGTCCCTAAGCGTATTAAACTTCTTATCTCTAAGGCTCTTAAGTAACTCTAGGTTTATCTTATTTATTAAGTCATTATACTAGTTATTTATTAATTTCTCTAGTTTAGTCGTAAGGCGAGTAAATTTAGCCCTAAATATTAGAAATACCTTATCTCTTTATTAAAGTCGTTAGTAGTTGTTGGTATGGTTTCCCGGAGGTCATGTGATCTTGTCACATGACCTCGCTTCCTGTATGTAGGACATGGGATATGGGACATGGGATATGCGGGAAACGGGATATGCTAGCACTAATTAGGATTAGCGTATTTAGGGATCGTATATTAGAACCTCGATACTGCGATCCCTACTTACAGAAAACAACCACTTTACTAACCTACGTAATTAGCATTCCACGACTACGTGACGGTGCTACGCGTTACTAGTGAACCGACACCAATTAGTCTATATTTAGATTAGAAGATTCAGATTAGAGGAAGGTCCTGCTATTAGTAAAGTATTTGGTAGCCTAAGATAGTAATACCTACTCCTAGTCGAAGAGGGGAACTGATATTAACTCCGGCAAAGTATTCGGTAGCCTAAGGAGAAGAGATTAGCTCTTGCTAATTAGAAAGCGGTTAGCCCTTTGGCTATTTAACTGAACTATTTAGTTTAACTGTCCTTCAAAAATAACCTCGTTCGGTACTAAGACCACCTTCTTAGTAACCAACTTTCCACTTGCACACCACTATAGGCCCTCCTCCGGAACCATACGACCCTGAAGCCCTACGGACTCGCTCCTACTTCGATTTTACCGTTAAGTTAAGCCCCTTTGAGCTTTAGAACACCTCCGGAAAACTCGATATTTCGCTCCCTAAATTGCTCGTTACGGACGAAATTTTTGCGACTAAGATATTTACGAACCACTAATACCTTTCTACGAGCCTACTACGAACTACCTTACCTTTGAACTAATCCCCTATCGAAACCACACATATTCTAAAGGGTTAATATAGACGAAGACAAGTGGAAGGAGAAGATTAAGAAATAGGAGAATAGGATTAACCCGGTGACCACGACGAAGGAGGATCTTTAGGAGTATCTGGACACTAAGTTATACTAGTACTCTATAGATAGAACCACAGATAATAACCTATGGGATCTATTTAAGGATAACTTTAAAAGCTTCGACCTTCTAGCCTTTAATCGATATAACTACACCGAATTATAGCGCCTTTAATCCTATCTTCGGTGTGGTGGCGTTTCCGTTAACTAGAATATAAACCGCCTTACTATAGCTTAATCCTTACTTAACGTCGTTAACGAGGAGATAAAGCGCGTATAGAACGAAGACGATATTACGTAATTTGGTCTAGTGAGAGTAGATCTCAAGAATAGGCCTATTACTTTGGTTTTCGTAACTTTAGAAGGAGCTAGACGTTCTAATATACCGAACGTTTAATTACCACCTTAACCTTAACCTTAACCTTAACCTCCTCTACCACCACCGGAATAAGGCGTATAGAATGTCGACTAACCTCCTCTACCGCTACCACTACCATTACTATTTAACCCGGGAGCTCCTTAGGTAATCCCGGCCGTAAAGCTCATTAGAGAAGTAGCTAGAATCTATACTAAAGATTAGAAGTATAACGGAACTAATAGTAGTTTTGACTATAAACTCACTATCTTCCTTAATATCTATTAACGTGTAGATCTCTCGTAAGATGTACTTATGAGAGCTTTCCCTACTATGCTAAAGGGCTTAGTATAAGACTTCTTTTATAATAATAGCCTATCTCAACGAACCTACGAAGTAGCCTATATGAATATTCGTAACTTCTTCGAAGGTCCTAAATATTAATGACGAAACCTAGATAAATGGAACGCTACTGACTTGAATTCCACGATAGCTAAGTACCCTAAAAAGTCGATATTTAAGGTTGTTTAGATTCTAATTAACGAGCTATGTTAACTATAGTTTGGACTTACGACTGCCCTATAAAGCACTAAATTCCTATATAATAAGATCGTCACCGCTTACTAAGGCTCTCTGGTATGCCGATACGTAGTTTTAGACCCTCTTGCGGATCTCGGCTAACTTATCTATAAGCTATAGTCCTTTATTACTACGTACGAGAAGGAGTAATAATAGATTAATAGTGAATCTACCTTCTTTACTAATCGACGATTCTATTCAAATAACCGCTAGTTCGGAAACCGTCGAAACGACTATGGTCGTAGTCGTGGAAGCGGAAATCGTAATAACCACCGTAATAGCTACTCGACTCCTTATAAGCCCCGCTATAGTAATAGTGATCCGAACGCCCCGAAGTCGTGCTTTATATATAAGAGACCAGATTGCCGCTCCTAGAAGTATTCGCTAGAGGAATAATAAGACGAGAAGGCTCGATTTAGAGCTAGAAACCTCTATTAGTTTAAGGCCCCAAACTCCCGAAACTTTAATAAGGAGTTCAGCCGCTTATACCTATAATATGTGACCCGTATGAAAGGCGAATAGGAGATATACTAGAACGGTGAGGATAATCTAGGTGATGATTTTGAGGCTCTTTTAATGGATATAATCGACGATATGGACGAAGTAGAAGCAGAGGACGAATACTAACACTTAGATTCCTTCTTTACTTCCGTCGAGAGTCTCCTAGCCGCTTCGGACGTATAACTACCTAACGACTAAGCTCTTAATATACGAGCTCCTAAAGTACTAATAACCATGGCTAATAGCCTTGTAGATGAACTTACCTCTCTTTCCTTTACGCACTAGTTAATAGGTGAGAACTATACCGTAGAACCTAAAGAACCACTTATAGAGGACACCTAGACCTTTATAGTAGGAGGTACGTCTAGATATGGTAGTTAACGCTTTTACGGAATCGTAATCGATACCAGAGCCTCCAAATACTTAACTACTAGTCTCGATTAATTCTAAGCTCTATAGTGAACTAATAATAGCGTCGCGCTCGACGAGAGCACCAAAGGTCAAGTTATAGTCTACTTTGGTATAGGCTCTTCTACTTCTATTAGTTCTATAGTTATAGAAATACTAATTGAGTAAGTATAATTCTATATTATGCTCTCAAAGACTCTATTCCTACTTAGCTTGGACGATATGGACAAGCTATGAGTCTACTTTAATAATCTCACTAATTATATCGTTACTTCCACCGGACGTCACGTACCTGTCGTACGACGTTTCGGTCACTCTTTTCTGCTTTGGAATAATGCGTTATAAAGCCTTATTTCCGAATCCTTTACCTGTAATCTATGCTTCCTTATAGAGACTAAATTACGACGTCTCTATCACTGATTTGGCTATCTATTAGTTGGTAAGCTCTGGAACTTACTAGAGCAAGCTGGCCACGAAGTCGATACGGAAGCCTTGGAATACCTCACGAAATACTACGAATAATGCTAGAAGAATGGAAAATCACCTAGTCGATTTAAGTTTAACCTGAGAGACGACGTTAGCTTTAACCTCTCGATTATCGTTAATATATTCTATATCCTCGGGAAGCCTGTTCTCCATATCGTCGACGAGGGCACTAGATATTACGGGGGCTGTTAGCTCTAGAATATTAGTACCGTATATACCTAGGACGCCCTAAAGATGTGCTAGATCGACACCTATTTAGGCCCTCCCGATTAGATTATAGTAGACACCGGAAAGCAGTTCACTAGTAAGGAGTTCGCTTAGCTTATAAATACAATGGGAATAAAGGTGAAAATTGTCCCTATAGAAGCTTATAACTCTATAGGAATCGTCGAACGCTACTATGGGCTAGTTCGACGAGCCTACTTAATTATCGTAACCGAAATCAAGGGAATTAGTAAGGAGATAGCCTTATAGATGGCCTTTAAGGCTCTTAATAATACCGCGGGAATTAGTGGGATTGTTCCTATACTCCTAGTCTATGGCGCCTTACCTCGATTAAGCGAATACGACGCCCTCGCACCTACTATTTCCTAACGTTTAATGGCCCTAAAGAAGGCGATAGCGGAGATTTAGAAGCTACGAGTCAAGCGTTAAGTCGAAGATGCCCTGAACGCACGTAACGGCCCCTCCACGAACGATATCCACGAACTTATATTAAATTCGGATATTCTAGTATAGCGTGAGGGGAATATAGGTTAACTAGGTAGTTAGTAGGGACTATATAAGCTAGTGGTAATAGAAGGGGAGTCGTGCGTACTAGCTTTACCACGTGGTAATACTACCTTCCGCTTAACCTCCGTAAAGCCGTTCTATATAGGAGATATTAAGGTTAGTTCTAAGGGTCCTGAGGATAATCCTGAATACCACGGCGAAGGTAATGGCGAAGGTGACGTAGGCGCGATTCCTCCTACTATATCACCTATTTCACTAAAGTATAGTAGAGGTAGACCCCGTAAGAACCCTAATATGACGGTATTCCTATAGGACGACGACTTATATAAGGATTCTCGTTAAACTAAAGTCACTGGCCTCCTTGAAAAGGGCGTATTTGAGGTTATTCCCAGATCTCAGGTACCATAGGAGGTACGTATCTTTAACTCTCGCTTCGTCGACGAGATTAAGAATAAGGGGACGGATAGAGAGCTTAAGAAGTTAAGACTAGTCGTTTAAGCCTATAATGACGGTGAGAAATATATGATATTAACGTAATTACTAACTATCTAACGAATTAGCTAGAGAGTTATCCTCTATATCGCTGCTATGACTATGGGAACTATAGGACTATACTTGTGGGATATATCGTAAGCCTACGTCTAGTCGTCGACCTTACTAAATCGTGATTTCTATATCAACCCGCCTCCTAAGCTTACTAATTAACTAAATCTAGAGGCTAGTTCGGTGTTAAAGGTCGTAAAACTACTCTACGGAGTACCGGAAGCCGGAAACCACTAGTTTAAGACTTACTATTCTCACCACCTAAACGAGCTAGCTATGGAATAGTCGACTTACGACCCGTGCCTGCTCTATAGTAACTACCCCTTTGGTATCGTCGGCCTTTAGACTAACGACACTTTGTTTGTGGGAGATAATAACTTTGCTGAGGTGGAGTATCTGGAGCTCTAGAAGGCTAATTTCCTGGCTAAGGAGCGTGAACGCCTTATAACTAACCACGATCTCAAGTTTAATAGAGGTATTATTCGCACTAACTCTACCGGCATTACTCTTACGTAGGAACGCTAGTGTGGTAACCTCCACCCGGTGATAGTTAAGAATACGACTACGACTAGTAGTAGGGGCATTATACGTCGAAACCTCACGATTAAGGAATAATACGTCGCCTAGCGAGCTCGTGGAGCGTATATCGCGTTAACTTGTTAACTAGAGGCTTCGTACGACTACTTAGTAGCCGCTTAAGCTATTGAACCCACGGAAACTGACCTTAAGGCCCTTAATAAGCGTATTTAATAGTAAATCGAAAATGCCGCCAGAGGACTGCGTTTCGTGAAGCTAGATAAGGAGTCCCTACGCCTGATCGTCTTTATAGACGCCTCCTTCGCAGGAAATTGAGACCTCTCTTCTTAGATCGGATATGTTCTAGTCCTAGCGGATAGCTCTAGACGCGCTAATACGATCCACTAGTCCTCTACGAAGTGTAAGAGAGTTACTAGAAGCGTTCTAGCCTCTGAACTTTACGGCATGGCTCACGGCTTTGATATAGGCGGTTTAGTCAAGTCCACGATTAATAAGGTCCTCGAAATCGAAGTCCCGCTAGTCGTCTGCACAGATTCCAAGTCCCTCTACGAATGCCTAGTTAAGCTAGGAACTACACGAGAAAAGCGACTTATGATCGACGTAATGTGCCTCTACTAGGCTTACGAACGACGAGAGATTACGGAGGTTAAGTGGATCAAGGGAGAGTTGAACTCGGCCGATTCGATGACGAAATCGAAGCCTATGAATGCCCTTAAATACCTGCTTAATACGAACACCATATAATTAGACGTGGAGGAATGGGTCGAACGCGGATAAGGTAAACGGAGGGGCATATGGGTGGGAAATGGACATATTCGGAGGGAAATAGGCGTATGGGATGGAAATATCGATAGGGACATATACACTAAGCGCTTAGGGATAGTCTGGCACTAGGCTAGATTAGGAAATCTGTATGCGAATGGGGGACACTGTTTTTCGTGCGTTTTTAGCACTTTTGCGTCGGTTTTTCGCGTTTTTCAGGTAGTTGCTAGTGTTGGTATGGTTTCCCGGAGGTCATGTGATCTTGTCACATGACCTCGCTTCCTGCATGTAGGACATGGGATATGGGACATGGGACATGCGGGAAACGGGACATACTAGCACTAATTAGGATTAGCGTATTTAGGGATCGCATATTAGAACCTCGATACTGCGATCCCTACTTACAGAAAATAACCACTTCACTAACCTATGTAATTAGCATTCCACGACTACGTGACGGTGCTACGCGTTACTGGTGAACCGATAGTAGTCTTTCTTCGCCTCTTAATATTCTATTTCTTTACTTTTACTATAGGCTTATTAGAGGATCTTAAAGATCTATTTAATAGATAAGATTTGTTTAACTAAACTAGGTTCTAGTTAATTACGAATAAGGTCTCTAGTATTACTAGTAACTAGTTATATTATATAAGTAATCTTTAGGAGTTTATTATTAAACTCTATAGAGTTCTATATTAATTTGTTTCTTATATTAAAGACTTAGTTATTAATCTAATAGTTGTCTTTATTAGTAAATAGGGCAAGGTCCTTAATTCTAATAAGTCGTGGCTTATCGCTATAACTAAGTAATACTAAGCTCTAGTATTATCTCTTAAAAGGTTCTCTTATTAAGGACTATTAACTTTCTTATATATCTACTTACTTATTCCTCTATTTCACTACTTCTTATTAAGTAGTTCTCTCCTTCTCGCGAAGCTTATTAGTAACTACCTCTAATTTATTAATTTTATTATTAAGCTAATTAATATAGATGTGAGCTTTCTAGCTATAATTCGCTTATTAGTTAAGTATATTATAGTATTTATCGATAAGATTATCCCTAGCTATTAACTTCCTTCTTTTAATAAGTATCTTTAGTATATCTATACTAATCTATATTTCTCTATTAACTAATTATACCTTTATATTATTATCTAAGAAGGCTTTATATTAAGCTTCTTAGTATTAATAATTTATAACATCGAAGTCTTATTCCTTTATTCTATCGTATTAGGGCCTTTTACTAGCTATACTAAAAGTTTCTATACTTAGCCTAAGGTTATCTAAACTAGATAGTCTAGGTATATTATCTATTAAAGCTATACCCTAAAGGAGTTCTAGTAATTTGAGATTAGCTAGTTAAAACTAATTATTAGCTCTCCTTATTTCAAGTTAGTAAACTAAGACTAATTATCGTCCTTTTTGTTTTAGATTAGTAGACTATAACTAATCCTTCCTTTAATAAGAGTAGAACCGTTTCTTTTTCTCTTATTAGTTAGTGAGGGGTATTATCTAGTCTAGCTAAGGGTCTAACTCCGAGGTTAGCTAAGTTATAGAGAATAAGGACGTCGTCTATTCTAGTTAAGGGTCTAGCTCCGAAGTTAATTAGGTTATAGAAGGCGTCGATTCTTCTTTATTTTGAGTTAATAGAATAATACTAATTATTATCTTTCCTTATTTTAAATTAGTAGACTATAACTAATTATTATTATTCTTTTCTTTGAGATTCGAGAGAAATACTAAATATTAAGGGTAATATAGCTATCTTCGCTCCCTAAGGACATAGTACCTTAGTCCTTTATTAGGAGTATTACTATTACCTCTATAAGCTAAGTCGAGTAAGCTTAGTATTATATAATAATAGGATTAATATAATAATCGAAGGCTTAAAGTTTAAAGAATCTCATATATTAAAAATACTAAGCTAAGGGGTAAAGAAGGGAAGAGTCTCTCGACCTTTAATAGTATATTACTAAGATCCCTAGCTTAGCCTCATATTTCACTCCTAGTATAACGATATTCCACCTAGTCACCTGACTATATCCTATGTCCTATAGCCTATATGTCCTATATCCTATATCCTATAGCCTATATATCCTATGTCCTATATCCTATGCTACCACGTGACGCGGCCGCTTCGCTAAGGGAATCTAGATAGAGTATACTTAGGGAAATTTAGGAAGCTAAGCCCTATATGGACTAGCGTATTATAGGGTATATATATACTCCTATAACCTCCTATATTCTAGTCTTCTCTTTCTTAGCTTTAAATCGTCTTTATAAGGGACCTTCTACTTTGCTTTCTAAGCCCTAAATGCCGTACCCGTGATACCTAGTTCTTAATACTTAGCCCCTAGTGAATTATATAGAGGTACTATTTATTATAGAAATTATATAATAGTACTTATATATTATACTTACTTAGGAGTATAAAAAAAAATTCTCTAAGAAAAACGGGTTTAAATACTCCTCTAATTACCTTATTTCTTATATCTTTATCTCTATATTAATTATTTTCCTTTTAGTAAGAATTTTTTAAAGTAGTTTTCTAAATATTTTTAAAATAAGTATTTTAAAAATATTTAAAATTCTACTTTAAAAAAATCTTTTTATATTAGCTTATATTATATAGCTATAGTAATATACTAAATAAAATATACCTTAAATACTCTATAAATCTTTCTAATCTATTTTCTAAAATAAATCCTTAATAATTTAATAATATCTAATATTATACTCCTCTTTAGTAAGTATAATATATTACTAATAATATAAGAACTTCTCTTAACTTAGTTAGTTATTAATAAACTAACTATTAACTAGATTTATAATTAAGTATTATATAAGATAAGTCTAGAGTAGTATATAGAAGTACTAGAATAATAAGAAGAGGATATAGAGAGAGTATATTCCCTTATACTTATTAGAGAAGAGAATAAAGACTATAAATATAATAATAATAAGGATATTCTAGCTATTATTAAACCCTTAAGTAAAAAGACTTAGTATTATAATAGATAATACCTCTATATAATCTACTAGGGGCTAGGTATTAAGAATTAGGGACGAAATATAAGGCTAAGCTAAGAATCTTAGTAATATATTATTAAAGGTCAAGGGACTCCTCCCTTCTTTACCCCTTAGCTTAGTATTTTTAATATATGAGATTCTTTAAACTTTAAGCCTTCGATTATTATATTAATCCTATTATTATAAGTATAGTAAGAATATAAAGGATATTGTATTATAGATATAGTATTTAGGGCTTAGAAAGTAAAGTAGAAGGTCCCTTATAAAGACGATTTAAAGCTAAGGAAGGGAAGACTAGAATATAGGAGGTTATAGGAGTATATATATACCCTATAATACGCTAGTCCGTATAGGGCTTAGCTTCCTAAATTTCCCTAGGTATACTCTATCTAGATTCCCTTAGCGAAGTAGCCGCGTTATATAGTAGTATAGGATATAAGATATGAGATATAGGATATATAAGTTATAGGATATAGGATATATAAGATATAGGATATATAAGATATAGGATATATAAGATATAGGATATATAAGATATAGGATATATAAGATATAGGATATATAAGATATAGGATATATAAGATATAGGATATATAAGATATAGGATATATAAGATATAAGATATATAAGATATAGGATATATAAGATATGAGATATATAAGATATGAGATATATAAGATATAGGATATAGTTAAGTGACTAGGTAGAATATTATTATAATTACCCCCCTCTTTAGAGTAAGCTCGCTCTCGAGCTTAGGAAAAGTCGTTATCTCTATTATTTTTAGTATTTTCGGTAGTTATTATAGTATATATATATATATTATATAATTATAGATATATCTAAGGTTATATAACTTATAAAGGTATATCGTCGTCCTTATATAGCTATAGTTAAATATCGTCTCTTATATAGTCTAGCTAATATAAGAGGTTATATAGGGGTCCTAGTAGTTTAGTATTATTACTATACTCCTCATAGAAATATTATAAGGCTAGAGGGCTATTACTTAGTATTAAGGCTAGATATTACTTAGGATCCTCGTCCTAACTTACTTACTAGATCCTATACCTTAGCTTCTTTCTTACTAGCTTTACTACTAGGATTCATTTAATATCGTATTCCTGTTCCTTATCCTCTAGAACTACTAATAGAGGCTCTAGATTAGCTTAACTTAGTAAAGGGTTTCTAGGGTCCTTCTATAGCTTCTCTATATAGAATACTAAGTAAATCTTTATAGTTTCTAGTAGCTTTAGTAGGAATAAGTAACTATATTCCTCTAGAATCTCGAAAGAACTCTCTATTTAGTTCCCTAGCTTATAGCTTAGGCGATTAGTCTTTTAGTACTTTATTATAACTTATACTTTATTACTTACTTTAAAGTCGATTAGATAATAGTACTTATTAACTTATATAATATATCGTTCTTATACCTTCTCTATATAACTTTAAGTGAGTTACTATAATTTATATAATTAGTTCACTAATACCTTAGCTTCATCCTTATTAAGCCTCTCCTTTAGCGAGTTAGCCTTTATAGGGGAGTTCTAGTTAAAAGTAGTATAAGGTTCATATCCCTTTTTAGTTATAAATAGGGACTAGCTAATAGTTTTATACTAAAGAGAGGCTTAGCTTACTAGTAGTCGATAATCGCTACCTAATTATCCTAGTTATCTAGTAGTAGTTAATATAAGGGTATAATCTCTAATTAAAGTATTAATTAACTATCTCTATCTAGTTATCTATCTAGGGGTAATTAGTAGTAGAGAGCTTAAGCTTAGTACTAATTCTAGTATAGAACTTATTCCAAAAATCAGAAATAAACTAAGGTCCTTAATCTAATATAATTATCTCTAGAATACCTACTTAATATATAATATATAATAGAAATAGAGGTACTAGTTACTTATCTATAATCGTGTCTTATATAAGTATTATAATAGGGCGTTTCGATAATTAGTCTATAAATATAGCTACTATATTATACCCTACTTTACTTTCTGGATAACTCTTAAAATCTATAGTAATATACTACTAGGGTAATTAGGAATAAGTAATAAGTAAAGGAAACTAGGCTTCTTATCTCGTAGTATATATAATCTCTTATAAGAGTAGTAGTTACTATAATATTAATCGATATCCTTACTTATAAATAACTAGTAATATTATTCCTTAAGTAATTAATAAGCTTTATATATCTAGGGTATCTAGATAGAGGTTTATTATATACTTTATAGATTAGAGTAGTCTATAAAGGGAGTCTAGCGATTATCTCGTTATCTATAATATAGAGTCTACTATAGTATAAGAGAAGTCTATCTTATAGTATCTAGATATTACTCTTAGCTTATACTATAGTACGTAGTTCGTCTAGCTCTAGTAATATTCAATTATCTTATAGGATCTTATCTACTAGTTATAAACTACTAAACTTAGTAAGAGCTTCTAGTAGTACTATAATATAAGATATAGCTAGTAAAGCCTCTAGGAGGATACCTTCTTCTAATAGAATTATACCTCTAATAGAGGTAGTAGTTACTTCTAGGTAGTCCTCTATATATACTTAGTTCTTTGAGCTAATATTAGGGCCTAATAAACTAACTTTGTAGAGTATTACTATTAGCTAGAGGTTATAGACTATAGTAGGGTCGATCTTACTCTAGGGAGGAGTACTTAGGTTTATATCTTCTCTTTACTTATCCTTAAGTATCTACTTTATCCTATCTCCTTAATAAAGTATTAGCTTATTTATTCGACTTCCTAGAATAATATATAAGCTTAAAGTAGTATTAAGATAAGAGCTTACTTATCTAGTTTATTTAGGTAAGAGCTTCTTAGTAGTTATAAAGTATTCTAGGGTATAGTAATTAGAATAAACCTTAAAGGAGGTATCCTAAAGACCTTCTAGTTCTATTCTCTATTCTTCTAGTACTAGTATAATAGTAAGTATTTCCTTATTATATATATTATAATTAAGCTCTATTAGTAGTATAGTTTTTGAAAAGTAACTATAAGGTACTAGAGGCTTATTTCTAGGTCTTACTAAGAGAGTAGGCTAGTAATAACTCTTTTAAGGCATTTATTTCTATTATTATAAGGAGATCTAATTATAATATTATAGAACGGGTAGAAATTATAGCTCCTTTTAGGAAGTCGAAAGCTTCCTTATATTACTTTATTTACTTAAATAGAATACTCTTCTTTATAAGTATAATAAGGGGTCTTATAATTCATCTGTATTCCCTAATAAAGTATCTATAAAAATTATAGAATTCTAAGAAAGATTATACTCCCTTAATTATTATAGAGATTACTAGTTCTATATAACTTCTACCTTATTAGGTCTACCTTAATACTAGTAGTCGAGATAATAAAGCCTAGGTATTTTATATATATAACCTTAAACTCTAATTTCTTAATATCTACTTAAAGTCTAGCTAGTTATAGCTTATTAAGTACCTTTCGTATATACTATTCGTAGTCTACTAAGTCCTCTAAGTAAATTAGGATATTATCTAGGTATATAGTATAAAAATCATCTAAGTACTCGAAAAGTATATTATTTATATAGTATTAATATATAACTAAGTTATTAGTTAGGCCTTCTAAAGAATATTATATTTATATATTCTATAGTAGTATAGAAAGTTATTAGTTCTTTAGAGTCTAGGTCTATAGCTATATAATAGAAGGCTTAATAATATTAAGCTTAGTATAGATCTTAGCCTTAGAAGTTAGCTTAAGGTTTATTAATTAGGGGAAGGGGTATTAATCCTTTCGTTAATATCGTTTAGGTAATAGAAATCGATATAGAAGTATAGTCCTTTATTTGCTTTCTTTATAAAGAGAACTATAAGGTAAAGGGGGCTTAATAGCTTTAATAAAGCCTTTTACTAAGTTATCTTCTAAGAAGTATTTAACTTCTCGAAGCTCCTAAGTAGACTACTAGTATAGTATTAATATCTAATACTCTTAGTACCCTTTAGACCTTTAATCTAAATCTTATAGTTATATAATCTATATAGTAATAAGGTATCTAATTCCTTTTTTGAGAAAATAGATATATATTCCTTAAGCTTAGGGGGTAATATCCTCTAGAGCTATTAGAGTTCTATTTCTCTTAGCTATTAGTCCTCTAGTCCAGGGATAGCTTCTTATTTATAGGCTTCAAGTTCTTTATTAATCTCATAGATAGAGATTTAGCTAATAATATTCTCTTCTCTCTTAGCTATAAAGTTAAATACTATAGTAGTAAGGATAACTAGATCTAATATTCGTTCCTTATTAAGGGTCTTATCCGCTTCTTTAGCTTCTTTTTAGGAATAGCTTCTTACTATAGCTATAGAAGTTCCTTTTTATAGACTCATATAATTCTCTCTAGTTTATTTAGAAGGTAGATAACTACTTGAGAATAATAGGCTTCTAAGAATAACTTATAATAGTATCCTAATAATTCGTATCCTTTTTTCTTATTAGTTCTACTTCTCTAGCTATTACTAAGAAGTACTAATAATATAGCTATATCATATAGTCTTAGGACTATTCTTAGGCTATATAAGCCTATATCTCTAGTAATTAACTAGAATATCTATATATATAGCCTATTTCTTACTAAGGATAATATTATAGTCTCTAAGGTTATAATAATTATAGGTACCTTAATAATATATCTATTAATTAAGAGTAGTATATCGATATACTTCTTAGTAGACTCTACTAGTTTATTATCGAATCCTCGTATAGTATATAGTAAAGGGAAGGGTTATAGCTCGATTCTTAGGAATTACTCTATAAGCTAAGTGAGCTTAGTATTAATAAAAGTATATTTATTTACTCTAGTATTAATAAGGGAAGAAGACTTAATTCCTAATTTATTTATACTAATAATATAGGGTATTATAAGAGTATCCCCTCTTATTAGACGAGTTAAGTTATCTCTACTATATTAATACTATAAGCCCCTAGAGTAGAGACTTTCTCTAGGAGTACTCGTTTTCTAGTTCCTCTTTGGAATTAGAACCTCTACTATAAGCCTCTAGCGGGAATAAGCTTAGCTTAACCTAAGATAGAGTTACCTTAGTTTCTATAGTATACTTATATAAGTAGTTATAGATATAGTAACTAAACTCATTATAATTAAAGTACTTAATAGTTAAGGGATTACCTATTATAGGGTATTACTTATACTTCGAGAGGAGTTTATACTTAACTATAGTAGTAGATATAGACTCTTCCTTAACTACCTACTATAGGGTATATAGAGAAGAGGGTTTAGTTATTCCTACTATTATCTTCTTATACTCCTTAGCCTTATTATATAAAGCTCGGATTTACTAATTATTTATAGTATAGAACTAAGTAAAGCGGATAATATTAATAGAAGGGTTATTATAATATATATATACTAATTCCTAGAGCTTAGCCGAGAGCTTCTCGTTTAACTCCTATTTAAGCTATTTAGTAATATTACCTTCTATAGATAGCTATAAGAAGCGGGTATAAACTCCTGAAATATATAACTAGGGTAAAGTATAAGCTTTCTAAAGTCATAATAAGTGTTCTATAACTTATTAGGATTAGAGTATAACTCATTTAAGTGATTATATATCTCTAAGAGCTAGCGATACTAATAAGGGCTTTCCTGGTTTATATAAGGGTTAGTTAAGGTAAGGGTATTACTATAAGTCTACTAGAAATATAAATAATCTTAAGATCCTTAGTTAAGTATATATTAGTATTTCCTTATAGCTTGTTCTTAATTTAGACTAGCTAGTCGTCGAAAACCGTATAATCTCTATAGAAGAGGGTTAGGTCTAGTAAGATAACTACTCTAAGGGCTCTATATAATATATATGGAATAGGGGATCTTTTATAGCTTTAAGGGACGATTTTAGGGGCTACTTCTAGAGCTTATATAAGAGCGGCTAGTACTAGTATAAGTCGGTTAAGGAGTATAGTATAGCGCTTAATATCTACCTCGAGCTTAGTATTCTAGAGCTTTATATTCTCAAAAATACCCTTAGTATCTCTATATCTCTTCTTATATTTAGTTAGCTTTATAGTAGTATCTCGGTAGCTATTAATAATTAAGTTAATATCCTTAAGGAGGTTAATAGAGTCCTTGAACTAGCTATTTAGATTATAAGAGGTAATTAGGTAGTCTATATCTAGGACTTTTCTAATAAATAAGGAGTACCCTTCCTTAATAGATTTATTTATAAAGCCTCCTAGAATATTAATAAGGTATTTGGATTAGGAAGAGTTATTAATAAGATAACTTGATCTAATAGGAGCTTATTAAGAATTCTATATCTTTCCTAGTCACGTGAGGTCCTAGGTCCTAGAAGTTAACCTATTATACTTTTCCTCTATATATCCTCCCTAGTAGTCTTATTACTAGCGTATATATAAGGCCTATAAGGTTATAGGGTAAGACTTACTATTAGTAGTTAGGTTACTAGCTTATAGGTACTTATTACTATAGGACTTAGTTAAAGAATAACCTTTAATAAGATTCCTCGATTTTCGGGGGGTTTTTTCTAGGGGTTTCTAATATACTACTAGTATATAAGGGTCTAGAGTAGTTTATTACTCTTATTATTCTAAAGCTTTAGCTTATATTCTAAGGTTCTATAATCGTAATAGTACCTTTATTTAGAGTTAAATAAGGGTATTTTGGTTTATTTGAAATCCTCTATAGGATTAAAGGAATTAAGCTTTAAATACTATTATAGGTATAGTATTTAGGGCTTAGAAAGTAAGGTAAAAGGTCCCTTATAAAGACGATTTAAAGCTAAGGAAGAGAAGACTAGAATATAAGAGGTTATAGGAGTATATATATACCCTATAATACACTAGTCTATATAGGGCTTAGCTTCCTAAATTTCTATAAGTATACTCTATCTAGATTCCCTTAGTGAAGCGGCCACGTCACGTAGTAATATAGGATATAGGATATGAGATATGGGATATATAAGCTATAAGATATGAGATATATAAGATATAAGATATAGTTAAATAACTAAGTGAAATATCGTTATATATAGAATAAAAGAAGCTAGTTACCCTAAAGTATAAATACTATAATATACTACTAGGATACTTTAAGACTATAATAAGACGATTTAAGAACGAGACTATATATAAAGTCTATAATATTCCTCTAGGATTCGTATTAATAAAAGATAATACTTTTATTAAAGACTCTAGAGAAGAATAGAAATCTCTATATTTATACTTATACTATTATTATATATAGTATCTATTCCTATTTCTTATTAAAAACTCCTAATAAGAGTATATATATATATTATCTCTTTTATATCTCTATTATATTACTACTATAGTAGGGTTTTTTGTCTTATCTCATATCTAGTAACTACTATCACGTGTCCTACTTTCTAGGCTTACGGGTACTAGTTAAAGAGTTATATAAGACTTCTATTTATATATATAATTAGTTTAGATAATATATTAACTTTTTGAGTTCCTTATTTTCGATCCTTATTACTATTATACTACTAGTACTAAGAGTCTTTAGAGTACTACTTCTATTATTTAAGTTCTTATCTCCTAATCTATTCCCCTTATATATCTAATACCTATATATAGTCCGAAATCTATATAATAATTAAATACTTATTATATTAGTGACCTAGGGAAGATTTAAATCACAATAGTTAGTATTTTTGGATTATATAAGTATCTCCTAGACCCTAAAGGTATAGTTACTCTTAGTTACTTTTATATATTTCGGGTTTTAGTTATACGAGTTTTCTGAAGTTAGAATACTAGTTAGTTAGTTACTAAACTTATTTATTTATAGTTATAGAGGTATATTCCTTTATATTAATTCTATAGATAAAGTAGTTCGCGAAACTATTTCCTTAGTTATACCTTTTAATAACTAATATTATTATTATACTTATCTATAATATATATATAATTATTAGGTAATAGAGAGACTCCTTTATATTAGCTTATTTTAATAGAGAGTCTATAGTTTATTCTAGGGGATACGGGGTAGAGCTAGCTTATACTAAGAGAATAGTTTATAGAAACTACTATAAATACTCTTATATATAGTATTTCCTTATACGAAGACTTAAGAAGACTATACCTTAATTATTTTATATAAAAAACTTGTTTCCTGAGCTCCTAGGACTAGCCCTTAGAATTAAGACGATTTCCCCTATATTATAGCCTCCCTAGGAAACTAAGTAATTATTATAAAATATAAACTTACTATACCTTCTTATAACTCTCTCTATTATAACTACTTAAGCTATTAAGATTACCTTACTTCTAATTATAGAACTATATTCATTATTATTATTACTTATCCTCTTTATTATATAAGTCCTTATCCGTAGTCTAGATACTACGATAACTAATTCCTTAGGCTCTAGCCTCGATATTAAGATAAATCCTATTACCTACTCCTAGGTAAGCGCTCCTCCTATTATACTTATATTACTTATAGACCTCTTTATTAAAGACACTTAGACTATACGTCTCATATAAGCTATATTATTTATTATTACCTCAGGAATACCCTATTTCTAAGGACCTAATATTATAGAGTTTCTAGACTAATATAAAGGCTAGTATAAAGACTATTATATCCTCGGTTTAGCTATAGTTACTCGCTTTCCCTAGTATTACTATATAACTATTATATAGTATATTTGTTTAATACTAGAGTGAGTTTCTAATAACTAAGCTACTCTTAGAGTTATCCTATACCGAGAGTATAGGGAAGAGGATACTTACTAACTAACGAGAACTTAAGGATTTATAGAGGCCTAGAAGAAAAAGAGCTATACTAAGGGAGTTAACTTATATTAGTTCTATTAATAATACTCTACTTCCTCTTAGTACTTAGTAGATAATTACTTACTAGAAGGTTATAAGCTCTTTAGTTTTTAGAGGGAATTCCGAAGGCCCTTTATAAGAAGATTATCTAGAAGTATAATATAGAGCTTAATATTACTAGTATAATGAATTTCAAGGCCTTTTCTCTTATAACTATTAAGTATTACGAGTCTAATTAAGCTAATAAGGAGATAACTAATTATTAAGACTATTCTTATACTTATAGTATCTTTATAGATAACCTTTAGGCTTAGATAATAATAGTAAAGGATCTCACTACTCTTATTCCTATTTATATAGAACCTAATTAGTACCCCTCTTTTATTACTATATAGCCTATAACCCCTAAGACCCTTATATTAGATATAATAGGACTTATGAAAGCTATATAAGCCCTAGTCTTATCTCTTAGTAATATATAAGGCTCTTCTCTAACTAGTAATATATCTAGCTTAAGTATATAACCCTTAGTTAGCTAGAGAATTAATATTAAGCTTAACTTAATTATTATTTCTTATATTTCTCTTCTTCTTATTAGGCGATTTAATATCCGGAAGTATTAGCTCTTTATATTACTAGTATTATATACTTTAATTAATAGAATTAAGTCTATACTAGCCTTATAGGTTTAAGAGAAAAGATATTCTAGTTCGTTCTAGAAATACTAGAATCTTATAACTCAAGTAGTTTTCTTAGTATACGAATTCGAACTCCTTATTTACCTAGAAACTAAGGTTTCTTCTCTCTCCTTACTATAGAAGATTAGGATCTAGGGGTAAGTTAAATAAGGAAGTAAGAAACTTCTCTTAAGTAAAAGATAAGGATAAATAAGTTATTATTAGTACTCTAGGGCTAAAAAGAAGAAGGATAATAAGCTATATAGGGGATTAAAGGATAGTCGTAACTAGTATAGGGTACTAAAGAACTACTAAGAGAAAGAAACTAGTATTACTATAGCCTAATACCTTAGGAGTAGGAAGTAGAAGCTAGTTATATCTATAGATAAAGTAGAAGAAGTAACTTAATAAGACGTTCCTATAATAGACTAACTATAACTTACTTTCGTATATTTAACCTCCCCTAAAGACTTTACTATTAAACCTATAGCTTTACTTACTATACTCGCTCGTCTCTCTCTTAATACTTACCTAAGAGTCTATTAACTAGTAGATAAGCTTTGAGGGGAAGCTAAGCTAGAGTAAGTATTAAATAAGATCCTTAATTAAAAGGTAAAAGGAATTACTACTCGAGAGCTCTTATCTAACTCTCTAGCTCTTCTAAAGCTTATTTTCTAGAGTCCTTACTATAATCTAGCTAAGCTAAGCTCTAGTATAACTATTACCTCTTATAACCTAAAGAGAGTAAAGAGAACTATATTATATAGTTTTACCCCTAAACTTAGTATATATCTTAATAGATAGCTTAAGTTAAGGCTATAATTAATACTAGGGCTAAATTAATATTATAACTTAAGGACTTACTAATAATTATAGTCTAGTAATTACTAGTAACCTTTACTTAACCTTAGTCTCTATAATAGGGAATATTACTCTTTTAAAGGACTTTATAAGAATATTTAAGTTAAGATTAGGAGTATAATATTATATATATAGATCTTCCTTATTAAAGAAGCTAACTATTAACTTATTCTCGGATAACCTTTTATCCTATAGACTAACCTTACTATTAAGTATACTTAGTCTAGAGTAGCTATACTATTATCTTTAGTATAGGGAGGAATTAGTCCTTAGTAAGTAAGGTTATAAAAGCATTTAACTCTCGGAATTAGGTTAGGAGGATATCTTTCCTTTAAATAACTAAGGGTCCTAAGGAGAGTACTAGGATAGGAGAAATAAGTATTCTAGGGATATTTTTATTCTTCTTTAAGTACTAGGGAGGAATTATATATACTTTTAATCTAGGGCTTCTAGTAATACTACTCGGGATATTTCTTTATATATAATAGGACTATTATATTTCTTTAAGGTTTAATACTTATTCTTTTATATAATAGAGAAGCCTCCCTAGTAGTATTAGTTAATAGACTATATAAACTAGTCTCTAGGAAAGTTAGCTTATAGACTTAAGTAAGAGTATAAGCTTAGCCCTTAGTAGATTAGATAATTAGAAAGAAGTATAGAAGAGAGAAAGAGTATTAGTATACCTGAAATAGGATAGTTTTCTTAATAATTAATTCCAAAGTTCTCTTATATTATTCCTAGCTTATATTTAATAGAGGACTAAAAGAAAGCTTTGAAAATTAGTCCGGGATTATTATATAAGGAAGGGAATTACTATTTACGATATTAGATAATAGAAAAGGAGTACTAGCTTAGGACTTTAGCTACTTAGGCTTACTAAAGTAGAAGTATCTCTATTATTAGAAATTTATCTATTCTATATAAGGCTTAGTAGGAGCCTAGCTTCTTAGTACTATAGGCCTTAGTTTTAGTAATTAATTAGCTTATACGAGAATATCTAGATATAGGTATCTTTAATATTATAATAGTCCTTATTAGAATCCTTATTTCTTAGTAAGAAAAAAGAGACTTCTAAGTACTATATAGTAAAGTAACTTTATATATAAATAAGGTTATAATTAGGGATACTAATTTACCCCTAAGTATAAACGAGTTCTAGAATACTTTACTAGCTATATAATTATAAGCTTAGTTAACTACTTCTCTAGCTATAACTAACTCTCTTTAGCTAAGAAGTATAGGGATATAATAGAGTTTATAATATTATATAAGCTTCTTTATTATACGAGGATCCTCTAAGGAGCTATAAACTTAGTCGCTTAATTTATTCGAATTATATACTATATCCTTAGGACTTAATACCCTTAGTTTATATAGCTTACCTTAATAATATTAGAGTTAAGGGTCCCTTAATTACTTATAATAATACTAAAGACTTACCTAGGATCTAGAGATTTATACGAGAATATATTTAAAGCCTAGATTAGGTCCTTATATTACTAGAGAGGGCTAGGTTAACTATATCTAGACTAAAATTATAGTAGTATATAAATAGTATTTAAATCGTTAGCTATATCTATTCCTTTAAAGCGAGACTACTAGAAATAGCGAAAATTATTAAGATCTTAGAATAGCCTCTACCTTATAACATTATATAAGCTCGTACCTTTATTAGTATATATATCTATTACTAGATCTAGATTAAATACTTTACTAAGATTATAGTTCTTATTTATAAGCTTTTCTAAAAGAATTAAGTATTTGTCTAGATATATAAGTATTAGCTTACTATAGATACCCTTAAAATACTCTTAACCTCTTTACCTACTTTAGTTACCCTAGACTTCTTACTAGGAGCTAGGTTAATTATTCTCGTAGTAAATACTAGTCTTATTAGATAAGTTATAGTCTTAATATAGATTAACTAATATAATAGAGAGTATTACTCTATATAATATAAGAGTAGTTATTAGAGTTAAGTAAAAGTATCTTATAATACTATAAAGCGTGAATACTAAGGGGTTCTAAAGGTACTTAAGAAATATAAGGGCTAGCTCTATAGTATAAAGTTCCTCTTAGAAACTAATACTAATATTCTAGTTATATAGCTTAATAGGACTACTTTAGATCTACCTAGGTCCCTACTTATAAGGTAGATTACTTAGATTAGACTATTTAACTTTAATATTAAATATATATTAGGAAAGAAATATATAGTAACTAATAGTTTATTTATTAACTATTATAATCCTAGAGTAAGAGGAGGAGGATAGTAAGGAGAGATATTAAGGATTTTTTAATACTTAGCTATCTCTTAAGGA